>JBCEWB010109460.1:0-11858 GCA_039654565.1 Peronia peronii
TAAAGTAATATTTATAAATCGAGGGTAAGACTGATACTGTCTTGTTCAGAAGTGAATGTTCTTTCGATTTCTGCAATAAAAAAAAAAAAATCCGATATCTGACCCCCTCGTCACATTCAAAGCCCGATTTCTCCGTTCTAGCCCAGCGACTTACGTCTCATTTCGACTGGCCGCGCGACATATGTAGAAGAATAATGTACATCAGACAATATCCTCATATCTATACGATATTTGCCTAAGTTATTAGAGGCGTGAAGGGAGAGTGGGGGGGGAGGAGGGGCAAATTAAGTTTAAGCAATAATTGAATACTTTGAGACTTACTAAATGAGTTGCTCTTAAACATTATAATGTTATATGGTGAATTGAAACTGCCTTTTTTTTTTTTTCAAAATGGGCAAACAATGACATCCGCAATCATTTTATGAATTTCATGGCATTTTAACGTATATCTTTATTAGCCCTTTATCTCTTGTACAACTCTTTAATTTTAGATCCTAAAATTAAAGATGAGGCATGTGCATGTAATTGTATGGGTATTGTCCTATTCTCAAAAACTCCACTGGGAAAATCAGGAACCAAACCACGAGCTTATTAGGCGGTTCCTTCTTTTAGCAGCATTGCAACTATGTTGAAAAAAAAAAGAAGAGAAATCTGGCCAGTAGTAAAGCTGAGTTCAGTCTCGATGTAAACATGACACCATTTCTCTCTCCCCTCCTCTCCCTTCTCCTGCCCCCACCTCATTATTCCCATTTGCCTCACTGTCATCCCCCCCCCCCTCCCTCCCTACTCTTTCCCTCGTTCCACTTATGCTGCGCATGATGGCGTGCGCATGCGCGTGTGTAAGAGCAGTGGCAGTAGGTTACAAACGCTCATCACCATCACGACAATAATCACCACCCCAACCCCAACCACAGTTACAAAACCACCATCCCTAGCACCACAATCACACTACCATACCACCACAAACTCGACCACTTATGCTCGTTTGCGCGCGACACTCGTGCGTAGCCATCAGCCTGAGTGCGCTACTCTACATTGCAATGCGTAAATATGACCCTGACCTTTCCAACAGCTTCCATCACATCGCATGTCTTATTTACATACTTTCAGTTCCCTTTGTTCTTGTTGCTGTTGTTGTTGTTGTTGTTGTTGTTGCAGAGTTATATCGATTTGATCTTGGCCCTGTAGGCAGCCTGACCTGTTAGCACTTTATTCAGGCCTTTAACACAAAATGTAACCCCAGGCTTTAGTGAAAAAGGAGAAAGGAAAAAAAAGGGCAGATAAATAAAGGTTGTTGTTGTTTTTTTTAGACAGCCATTTTGTTATGTTAAACATCACATTAATACCCATGACCGTTTTTAAAAATCCACCAAAGACTAAGATTTAACTCTAGAATGAACTTCCTGCACATCATTTCCGTGGTTTAATCTCATGTTTGCCCACAAGAACTATTGGTCAATGACAGGAAAATCTGTGAACATTTTACAATTAGAGAAGTTTTAGAACACTTGATGGTCAGAAGAAAATTTGAGAAATAAAGAGGTGTGGAAATGCAGGGGAAAAATATGTCAAAGCTGGACTTTATGCATTGGTCTGATCCAGGAAAGAGAAACCGGCTGTAGACACACTGAGCAATCATGGGCAAGTCATAAATATAAAGTAAAGCACCGTTTAATAATAATACATACCCTTTATCCTCTTTCGTCTGTTTCTTCCACCCTTCTCTATTTCTCTTCACTATCTTACTTTCTGTGTCTCCGCGTCTTCCCAAATAGGTACGTGGGCAGCTGTAAACTTTAAGGACGACCACAGTAAGGCTCTTGCCTGAGTTAGGACAGAGTATTCCATGGACTCTCAAACACGATTTGTACGAGATACATGAAATCAGACTTTGGCCAGGCCATGTTATAAATAATTATTTATGATATCAGCTTCAGTACTCTGTCTAAGCTGAGGCTAGTCGATGGGAACGATGGCAGCCTAGGCAGAACAAAAGGTACCACATTACAGTGAATTTGTGAGTAGTGCCTGCAGAGTAATGTTTCTTGCAAGCAGGCGTTGTTTTTGCCAGCGTTATGGCTGCGTCCCTTGTGCTCTTTATCTCATTTCATTTAACAAAATGTACTTAAATATACTCCAAGACAATGCAATTAAATAGGAATTAGGGGAAGAGAAAGGAAATGACTAACACTGTCTACAGATAACAGACGGCTGAAGAATTAGTTAGGAGTCTGCAATAAAAATCTTGCATTAAAAAGCATATGCCGTGCTTTCAAAATCATTCTCCAGTAGAGTTAAACAAACAGCTATAGGATTTGGTCTGCTGCAGGTAATGTTTATTTCTCTCTATCGGTTCATTTTCTAAAACGTGTCACACAAACTTTGTGGCACATATTCCCGTGGTAAAAGCTGGCAGGGGTTTGCGGGGCGAGGAGCTGTCCTGAAAATAGGGCGAAATAATGTTAGTAACAAACGAGTGAGAGGTTGGGACTGCCGGTGGTGAGTAGATTTTCTACTGCTGGGAACTAAACCACGGCGAACGACTCCATCATTGGTTCGCCGTTCGTCATCATCCAATATGGCACAGAATCCCCGAGCCATCTGATTGGCCCGCCTGGTTCCCACGGTCGATGCTGGCTGGCGATTGGTCGTCAAGAAGGTTACGATAGTAAACATTACGGCAGCTGGAGTAAGCTACGAGAGAGTGCAGGAAAATGGGGAGGGGGGGGGGGGAGGGGGGAAATGTCATCGTGGACGAGTACTCTCTTCCACCACAACAAAACAAATCGCTCACATGTGGAGCCAGACAGATGTTAGCTAGCAGTTTGTAGGCTCGTGCGCTGTGCCAACTATAGAATATTACTCTGTATCGAAAGGCGAGTCGCTAATGGAAATCCCGCTCGTTATTATTATTCTATTGTGTGAGCGAGCACCTCGTGTTTTAAAAACCTGACATTATAAGGAGGGGCTCCAGTATTTTACAGACTGTGGAGCAACCCGGACGTATTGTGCGCATCTAATATTCATGTATTTTAATTGACAATCCTTATATTGGATAGAATTTTACCTCTGATTTTTCCGGTTATATTTCTTTTCTTTTGTCTCTTGTGTGATACAATGCTGGCCTTGAATTACAACTACCCATATTGCTAAATAAATAGACAATTTTATGTTTTGTGGCAAAGGAAAACAAAAAGTAAAATAGTTTTTTTTCTCAGATCCACCAATATCTTGGCTTGAAAGGGACATATTACCAATATTGCTTCGTTATGTGAGAAATTGAAACATTTTTAAAACACACAAACCTTAGTGGGAACAAAACAATGCCAAGAAGTTCTCTTACCAATTTTGATGTACGTCGCAGACAAACATTAAATTTAGACAACCTGAGGACTTGGCTCTCCAGGACACAGAGACGCGAGTGTTCCCAACGCCCTGTGAGACGGTATTCTGTCTTCGCTTACGACACTCGGGGAGTTGTCGCTCAGTGCGGACTTTTCCAACCTGTGTGCGATGGCGTGGAACAGATCGTGCAGATTCTCCGTGAATTCTTACTGCAACTGCAGAGAGCAACCTACCGCTTACTTCAGCCCCAGTCCGTGGGAGCCGGGGACCTGAAACCCATGCCTGATTTATTGAGAGGTGAGTCTTTTATTTATTTTTTTTTCTCTTGTCTTTTGTTCCAAAGTCAATATTTAAAGATAATGTTACCACGTCTTGTACTCTAGTCTCTCTCTCTCTCTCTCTCGTTTTGTTTTCGGCTTCGAAAGTCATTAACTATTTAGTGGCACATTTTACCATATCTCTCACTGTGTACATAATTATGATTGTCACATCATTACTGATCACCAAGCACTATATAATATATATAAATAAAACAAAACAAAACATACAAACGGCGTCTCTTTATGAAAGCGTTTGAAAGGCGAGTTCTATTCTGAGGACCGAGACAGCCCTCCCCCCCCCCTCCCCCTCGGGGAGCGGAAAGGCTGTAATATAAACAAAAACAGGTCTATTCTCTCTCTCTCTCTCTCTCTCTCTCTCTCTCTCTCTCTCTCTCTCTCTCTCTCTCTCTCTCTCTGCCTTGGTTTTCTTCTCTCCGCCTCAAGTGACGGTAAACTGTAGTGGCTTCAAGTGAAACTCCCTTATGGGGTAAATTTCCACTTCTCTTATCGTCATATACAACTACATTAGTGAAGTACAAATGTATAGTATCAACAGCATTTGCGGGATGTCGCGAACCCTATTCGCAAATGATTATGAAACAAGGCGCCACGTGCGCAGACATGCTTTTGGCGGTGATGATGATATCTACGAGCGCACAAATCATAAAGACTCAGCAGACTGAATGAAGTAAAGGCTGAGCGGTGCGCCATGAGGTGTTGGGTACTCGTGAACCAAAGTCAAACGGTGCAGGCGTCGCGTGCGGTGACACCTCCCTCGCTCCACAATTCATTTTTTCTTTGCCCCCCCCCCCCCACCTCCCACTCCCTTTCTCTGTCCTTCCACTCCCTCTTCCCAACTCTGTCTGCCAGGAAGTCACACAGTTTAGTACCTACAGTATGACTATAGTAAGATAGACGGCTCATAAACCAGCCAGACGTGTAAATAAACCACTGCATGTGTATTATACAAAGAGAGACTGCCAAGAAGTTTATTAAGTTAATAGCCGTATGAAGGAGTGAGAGCTGGAAAGAGAGAGAGCGGGCGAGAGAGAGAGAGAGAGAGAAAGAGATGTGGGAGGGGTGGGGGAGGAAGCTTATAGGTCGAGCTGTGGGGAAACGAATTAAAGGGACTAAATGGGCATGGGAGGACAGGTTGGGGGAGGGGAGAGGGGCATAGAATTAATCACCAGATCCCACCGGGAGGTTGAAAGACGTATTTAGAACCTTGTAATATCTTGACACGTTGTAAAAATAATCATTAGATATACTCATTTAGTCATGCATTTATTTGTAGTTGATGCTAACATAATGTTTCAGTGGAGTGGGACTGGCATAAGTTTACTCTCATTATTCAAAGCACTCGTCACGCTCTCTTTAGCTGTGGATTCAGTGACTGAGTGAAACCTAGAAAGAGATGTCTACAATTTTGTTTATTATTTACAGTCAAAGACCATTACTGCTCTCCTCTGATAGAACGTTGCATACACATGTTTAGATGAAATTAGGTTTTTGTCGGATTCGAATCCCCGATGTCAAGACGCTTTTTTGTTCTTGGCCCCATGTCTGTACCTTGAAAAATGAGGATGTTATAAACGTTTTTCATATCCGAACAGTGATTTATGAAGTAACAGATTGAAAGGGTTTCTTGGTTCTCCTGTAAAATTTGATTTTCTACATACGCAACATTTCATCAGACGAGGGCAGATTAGATTTTAGAGGGCGACCTTATCAATTTCCTCGTAATTTCGTAGTACATGGTATGCATGGACTTTAAATAAATATAAATAAATATTATGTACATTTTAATTTTGAGGACAGTAAGAAAGAAGACTGAGAAATTGAGGCCAACAGAAAGGATGCAGGCTGGGTAATAACTACAGACATTCAATAAATTATTAAAAGAAGATAAAAACAATAAGCAATAGGCAACACATCGTCATAACAATATGAACATGAAGCGGAAGCTATCAGTACATGTTCATCCTCATTGTTAATTACGAGTAGGGCCTATTTGATAAGCGCTGGCTTAAAGTCCGTTCAGGGACAACTCTGTGATTCACAAGAGCAGCACTTCAAATTTGCCACGTGCTGTTATAATTAATTATGGTACCCACGTAACTGTCTCATTATAAATAGACTTATAGTATGACATCAGAAGTGTTTGAAAATTGAAACCCGCCGAACGAAAATGGGGATTTCCTCTTTCTTTGGCCGCCAGCGGAAAAACTGTAGTATGATAAATGAGGCGGGTTATTTATGGTATATTATGTTTTAAGTTATCTTAAGAACCGGTTTTTATTGCCTCTGCATTGTGTTGTTACAAACTTCAGTTAGGTAGAGACGGAAGGAATTTATAAATAAGGCGTGGCCTGCACAGATGACGTGGTGAGTGAATAGATAAATGAACAAGAAATTATATCGTGACGGATTAATCTATTATTGATATTGGCTGATGCCAGCAGCGGTTTTTTTTTTCAATTATTCATGCTAACCTTTTTCAATGTCAAGTGTGCGAGCTTTCAGCATTGAACAGTTTGAATCTAAGTATGATTTGGGTTAATACAATTGGAGAAAAAGAGGAGTCAAAAAAAAAAAAAAAAGTTCAAAATGAAAGGATGGTAAGCACACACACACACACACACACACACACACACACACACACACACACATGCAAACACACAGAAAGAGAGACTGGGGGAGAAAGGGACAGAAATATGGAGAGTGCGAGGGAGAAAACGAGAGGAGAGAAGCAGTGGAGAAATGTAAACAGGGGACAAAAATAGAGATAATGGAGGGAGAAGGAAGAAAAGAAGACAGAGAAAGAGAAAGAAAGAGAGGAAGGGAGAAGGAGAGAGAAGAGAGAGAGAGAGAAAGGCAGGAACGAGGTGAGATAGAGAGAAATAATGGTTTGAGTTCGAAAAAGTAGGCCAAGTTTTTCGTAACGCGTGTCCCTGAAAAATACGCACACACACACAAACACACACACACACACACAAATACAACCCATTAAGGAAGTAAGAAGATACAATAGTAATGGAGAACCCCTTCCTCTGTGACCGTGATAACCATTTTTACGTCAGCAGTACATGACGTGTCTAGTCATCTCCATGCACTGTTAGTACATAATAATATGCACTAGGTAATAGTAGATTTTCCCCGTTATTCTCTGCAGGTGCTCAGGAAAATACAAGCGGTCGCTACTTAATCTCACATTGCCAACCGTTATAGAACTCTGTAGAGCTTACGTAATATTTATTTATTTATTTACTTATTTGTTCTTGTGTATTTATGTTTATATTACATATTTATTTGTTCATTGATTGATTGGTCATTTGATTGCTTCACTAATTGATCGATAGAATGATTCAGCGAGAGAGTCAGTGAACGAGTGAGCGAGCTAGCGTGCGAGAGAGTGAGTGAATGAGTGAGTGAGCGAGTGAGTGAGTGAGCAAGTGAGTGAGTGAGTGAATGAGTGAGTGAGTGAGTGAGTCAGTCAGTCAGTCAGTCAGTCAGTCAGTCAGTCAGTGAATGAATGAGTGAGTGAGTGAGTGTGTGTGTAAGTTAGTGAGTGAGTGAGTGAGTGATGAGTGAATGAGTGGGTGATTTATACCCGCTCGTTCTCTGTAAGCAGCATTAACTGACAGATAACCAAAGAGCTTGTCAACTAATATCTAATTTTCAAGCACATTTTATTTCAAAGAGTGTTCATATTACTACCACATTGTGTTCTTTAGCATAATTCATGTCGACATGCTGACGTCATCGCCTGCGGGCGTGTCCTCTTCAACCAATGAGTCACGGTTCGTCAAAGTATTTTTATACTAAAAATATGTATTATGCTAATTTGCATAGGACAGAAAGTCTTAAAATAATTTATATACATTGCCGTTTTTAGCGTTTAAGTTTTAATATGGAAGGTGGAAATTATTCTTGGACACCTTGGAATAGCTCAGACCTGCTAACCTGACAGATTACTTTGTAGTTCTATCCTGAACATATTAATACATCATGCAAATTTGCATAATCAGACCATCTTGAAATGGCTTATTTCATATAGTATGCCCCCCCCCCCCCTCGCTTTTTCCCCTCTTAACATTTGAGTTCAAAGATGAAAGGCACAAGCTATTCAGGATATTTCAAAATAGATATGACCCACTAACATAATAGGTACAGATACACTGGAAATTATTAGGTTAGGAATGAGTAATCGCATGGAGATAACTAGACCTCATGTAGATACATGTTATGTGCTTCACCCTGTGCTATAATTATTCACGACTATAGTAAATAAGACAATTATGACACATTTACCTTGATCCATTTCGGTAAGCTTCTTCTCTTTTGTCTGTCTGTTTGCCCGTCTATCTATCCTTCTGTCTATCCGTCTATTTTTCTGTCTTTCTGCCTCTGTGTCTCGCTCTCCATCTATTTTAACTTCCTAGTCCTTCACTTTCGCTTTTACACATACGAAGTCTCTGGTGCCTCTCTTTCCTCTCCTCTTCCCGTTTTCTCTCTAATTTCTGTCCTCATCGTTCTACCTCTTCGCCCCCCTCTCCCCCCCCCCCCCCCCTCGGTCACCTCACGCCAATTAGACATAGTCTACACCTTGCCGTCTACCGGCATCCCCCCTTCTCCTCCTTTCTTATTCTCTCTCTCTTATATCATGCCCTAGCTCTGATGTCTGTTGCTAACACTGTCTATCCAATATTCCAAATCATCACCTCCATATTATTCAACCTCGCCCAGATGAGAGTCAAGTATAGATAGGACCGTTAGTTGTCACGGGTCAACGATTCGGCCTTAGCTCTTCAGTGCCCGTATTCATAAACGTTGCGCTGATTCTTTGCGTTAAGTTAACCCATTTACGTTATAAAGTATTTGCGTTAACTGTCCTCATGGCCAGGGCGAAATCACGAAGAGAGCAACAGTTTGTGAGCGAGCGAGAGGCAAGGAAGGGTGAGGAGTCAGCGGGACGGGGGGGGGGGGTAGAGAAAGGCTAGGGGAGGGCTGGGACGGGGTGGAGGTCACCGACCAGCTGCTCTTACTAATACAATGTACATAATATTTATGTACAACGGACCACCTCGCCCATCCTTTTGTCCGACCGTGTCTAGTCTATCTGTACAAGAAGAAAAAGAAGATGAGGAGGAATAATAAGGGGGAAAAAAAAAGGAATACAAAGAAGAGGAACAATAATAATAATAAGAAAAAAAAAACAGAAGAAGAACGACGATTAAAATAACAAGAACAAAAATAAAAACAAACAAAAAAAACAAAAACAAAAAAAAACGATTACAACAACAAGGAACACGACCAAGAAAACTAAAAGCCACAAAAACAGATGATGAATTTACGACTCTGTCATTAGCTGTCTTGACAATATACACATTACAATATCCACTGCATTGTCTCTAAGGAGAAATCAATCAACTCATATTTCACTGTCACTGTTAGTGCGAGAAAAGTCTTTTCCAGATACTACGGCTTCGTGCATGTTGTGTCTCTTTCTGCTGTTGTCCCCGACCTAGAAAGGGCTATCGCCTCGGGTCAAGGATCTCACACTTGTACCTGGATAGTGTTATTGTACCGCCTGATGCAATCACTCCCGGAGTTGTGTTCACGTATGTATAGTGTAATATAATGTAGCGTAGTATATAACGCTGTGTAGTAACCTCACAACGTGAGAACCTCTGTTGACCACATCAAATGGACGTGTGAGTTTAACCGGGAGGTCGCCGACCCAAATCCGTTAGTCACTTAGTGTATAGCGCAGAGAGAGCGAAAGAATGAGAGAGAGAAAATGGGGCGGGGGAGGAGGAATAGGGAGAGGGAGGGAAAAAAGCAAATAAACCAACCAATAGCAACACCGTTGGACAAAGTAACCGTCATCAGCGCCTGGCTCCAGTAATACCTGACCAAAAACAAGAGAATTATACCCTGTGCTTTTAAACCACTTACAATTTACGTGGAAAGAGTTGACACTCAGACCATAGGCTTAATTAGAACTAGTTTGTTACTCATTAATGTCTCGTTTAAGGAGCATTGCTGTTTAATGGCCTCATAATAAAATAATTATCCTTTAAAGAGTATTGTATGTAATATATAAATATATTTATATATATATATAAAAAGAGGATCACTTTAAGGCATAGAAGGTATTTCGATAATGACTAAAAAATTAAACCAGCCCCATTGTCAGTTATTCGCTCCAGCTGTAAGCTTATTATATCACCATTTTATGTCATAAGATTTGTTCTGTCTTTTTTATGTCAATCAGACCCAGTACAGTCGTTGATGAGAAGAATAAATATATCCTAAAGTAAACATAACTTTATGATAGAACATTGCACACTCCTTACACGCCATATCTCACTTCAGTATTGCCTGTTACATGTCTTCACGATAGCATTTAAAGGTGTCCCAGATAAGCCAAGGCAAATACTACTACTAACACATGCTTATAATTATAGTAGAGTCAATATGGCCCTGTTGACAGACAAGGCAAACTTGAGGATAAACTGTATCGTCTCGTGTCCGGAGTGTGACCGAGGCCTAGATCAAGGGTTCTCAGAGAGGGGTGACAGTGGTTCCCATGAAAGCGCTGGGGATACTAAAGACATGGTGAGAGAAAAGAGAAAGGAATTGGAGGAGGGGACGGTGGGAGATGCGGACGGGGGGAGATGCGAATTGTAAGAGTTGTTGGTCGTTCTCTCGGGGAACAATACAGAGTGTTTTAGTTTGCCTTACTCAGTTTTGCTATGCCCGAATAGGAGAGACCTATAGGACTGGAGGGTCAGGGCGGGTATTCGCGTCATCTATGTCAGCATCATGTCAGGCTGCACCAGTCTGAACCAAAAATTGGTTGATTTCAATAGCTTTATGTCCAGAAGGAGTGAGCCAATTTTGGTGCAAACGGGTGCAATCTGACACAATGCATATGACGCAAACACCACCTAACGCATTGACCCTCCAGTCCTATAGCTCTAATCCGAGGATTTGTTTCAGTACGCGTATTTTGTGGTATTAGGGGAAAAAGAAAAAAAGAGGAAAGGGGTTGGGGGGGGGGGGGCAGATAAGGGAAAGGAAAGCAAGGAGATTCACTGTTGAGAAAAAAGCTCAGTCACTAAGCGGAAGTCCGGAGACAATCCCTTAACCCAACAAACATAGACGACATTGTTCTATGTCAATCTCCTTCTAGCTGGCCGCTCATTGAAGCGCCGAGCGGAACTGACGCATAGGGCATTAGACAGGCCCTTTCGTCTGTCCGATTCTCTCGCTGTTGGACGTCTTTGCAATACACTTCTTCATTTATTCAAAGTCCACAATCAGTTTGACATACGAGGCAGAATTATAAAGAAGTGCTTAGTGAGATAGAATGGTTAAAAACTGTTATGTAACGAACAGCGTTTGGAACGATTCCTCATTTCACTCACAAATAGTAATGACAAAAATAATAGCAATGAAATAATAATAGTAATGATAGGATAATAATAACAATTATAATAACAAGAGAAATAACAAAGCCAACAATCATAAAAAAAATAATGATACATGTAGTAACTGATAATTCTTATCATTATTATTATTATCAATTACTACATGTATCATTAGAATAATGTACAGATGAAGAACGCCGAGTATTAAGAAATCTTCTGAACGGCATGGCCATTCTTTGAGTAAAAAACAAATAAAACAAAACAAAAGGATGCATGGTTTGTTGGGGATAAACTGCTATTGTCATCTTTTCATCTCATATTTATTCCTTTTCTTACAGAGAGTAACTTTCATATTTGTAAGTAAAGACTGGCTTTTTAACGTTTCACGGCATTTTGTGCCTTCTTTGAATATTTCCTTTATTCGAGTCCAATGCTTACCTCATTATACACCGTGAACCAGAAAGTCAGAAAACCTGCACGTTTTAACATATTATGAGTGGTGCAGTCATCGAGTGAACAGTTGCTGGTGTAGTCTTGTTCATAAGAGTTCAAGTACATAATACAGTTTGTTATTTTAGAAGGTTCATGAGATGGATGGCAGTAATACACAACAATTATTGTTGTTATTGCTGCTGTTGCTGCTGCTCTTCTGCTGCTTCTGCTTCTGCTTCTGCTTCTGCTTCTGCTGCTGCTGCTGCTGCTGCTGCTGCTGCTGCTGCTGCTGCTGCTGCTGCTGCTGCTGCTGCTGCTGCTGCTG
>JBCEWB010109481.1:0-11857 GCA_039654565.1 Peronia peronii
TCTATCTATCTATCTATCTATCTATCTATCTATCTATCTATCTATCTATCTATCTATCTAGCTAGCTAGCTATCTATATTTAATATATACATATTTACCCACAAAGATTCTCTGAAGATACACATCGACTTATTGCATAGCTAACACTTAAAAACATTATTTGCTAATTTCATCGGATAATTTGCTTCCTCGGCAAGATAACTCAGACATAACAGACAATCTGTGTAAGTTTCAACTCACATTGCAAAGAGAACATCACAGAGGACTGCTGGAAATATTGTTGGGTTGCATGATGACCACTACAATGGCAGGATCTCCCGTTCATCTCTTCCGCCATTTGAAATATCATGATGACTGCTTGCCCGCTCTGTGTCTTCTCAAAGAGTCCAGTGGTATCTTTGATAGGATGATCACACTGTAGCCTTGTTCTCAGGACGGGCGGTATTCCTCCAGATATATCGCATTTTACACTTACATCTTCTTCGACAGAGGCCATGATAGTTAACATAGAAGTGTAATCAGCTCCTTCAACTTTGACAGAAATAACTGGCGGATCTTCGGGTAATTCTAAGAGAATGGGAATATAACAAGAACATTGTGTATCTATACTATAAATCTGCAACAAAACCCATGAAAGGATTATGGACTCGAAAATTACTGAATGTATCCATATGAAACTTGGCATACAACATGGTGTCATAAAGATCTGTGTTTCCACTTGCATAAAGCCTCTCTAGGAAAACGAGGAGGCAGTGAAAAGACAAGCAACTCGGAGGACAGCAATTGTAAAATGATTGGAGGATTAACGTACTTTCTTCGGAGTAATGGTAGTAGCAAAATTAAAAACAATAAATTGTACTCTACTTGTGTGAAATTAATTATACGAAAGATCCTAAGAATAGCAATGTAAGGTGTGAAGACAATGATTGTTGTGATTATTAGAAGGAACTGGCATAGCAAAAAATATCCGGGTTGTGTGATGAGACATTAATAAAACGTTTGCAATATAATGAGAATGATTGTAATGTTTTTGACAAGGCTGGCTGCAGAGAAGTTCTTAATCAGGCCACAAATTCTCAATAAAAAATTGACCAAGGAATAATGTACGATCTGAAAAGGGGCGCTCAATAAAAATTAATTAAGTGCTTTTCTGAGGAACTGGATGCCTTTCAAAGATAGCAATGGCTATGTGTAAAAGATAACTGATTCCATTTAAGTCCGTTTGTGATAACATACACACGCAGAGCTATACATACACACACGCATTTCATAAACAAGCTCAGTCTCCGCTTTCATTACTTTTACCAAGAGCTCATGGGTGTTCAATCGTCAAAACAAAATTGTGTAAAACTTACCCACAAAAACATCCACCTTTTGTGCTGACTGCATGTTACTCTTCCACTCAGACGTTGGTGACAATTTCCCTTGGATGCGGTTATGTCCAAGTTGCGGTTTGACTGTCCCAGTACATCTGGCTATGTCGTTGTGGTAGATGGGTAAGCCAACATCATAGTACTTGATTGATGGAGAAAATAATGGATGAGAAAAGATAGTCCAACCCAAACAGCCGAAGAATAACAATAATACTAGTAGATCTCATTTATATAGCGTTCATTTCCTTACATCACAGGGTCTAAGCCCTTTCCAATGTATTCCTGCCATGAGGGACATTAAGGGAAACACCCACAGACTTTCTCAGCTTCCTGGCTGGCATACAAGATGGCTGTCTTTCAGGCGTTCATATCCCTATCAGTCCAACAATATTATACTCTGTCTGTAGCAAGGTCTCAAATTGTAGCATGGTCCGAGTCAAGAAATGTGCGTAACTTGTCCTTCTCAAAGACAAAATATGTTAAAAAAATAAAGATAAACTTGTATTTCCTCTTTTTTTCCTTCAGTGTTATTTGTATCAGCGACATCAGTTCTACTGAATACTTGGAAGTGGAAATGCTGGCAGAGGATTGATTAAGTGATGGAACATAACATCTATGTCTTTGATAGGTTTAGGAATGGCTGAAATGGAATGAAAGTAGCCAGGGATTATGTCATTGTCTTGCTCGTTTCCTTTGATGTTAGCCTTTCCTTATTTCTTACATGTGAATGGTTACCATTTTCCTGGAAGGGCTGGATGTGGTCTTTTCCATTTTCCTCCATGTAAGTCTTTCCCTTTGTGATATATGAGTCTTTCCGCTTTCCTTTCATTTACATCTTTCCCTTTTCTCTATAATTTTAAGTGAGTCTTTCCCATTTTCTTACCTATGAGTCTTTTCCATTTTCTTACACGTGATTCCTTCCCATTTACTTACGTGTGCTTTCCATTTAATATTCTTACATAAATTGTAAGTCTTTCTCATATTCATACATATGAGTCGTTTCTATTTTCTTCCATACATATCTTTCTAATTTCTTACATGTGAATCTTTCCCATTTTCATACGTGTGAGTCTTTCCAATTCTCTTACATGTGAGTGTTTGTATTTTCTCATCTACACACACACACACACACACACACACACACACACACACACACACACACACACACACAGAGAGAGAGAGAGAGAGAGAGAGAGAGAGAGGGGGAGAGGAGATATAATGGCAGGGGTAAAATGCTTGAAAGAAAAAAAAAGAACATAGAGCAAGATGAATCTTCTGTTCATACCACGAACTTCCTGTTGGCAGTCACAGCGAGAAAGCACGTTCCTGTGATGTGGACCTGGCCAAATGTGCAGGTTACTTCAATGGCATCCCTTGCTGTGAATGTCCAGGAGCAGGTATTTACTTCTGGCAAACCTGCCATGAGAAAGGTAATTTAAACAACAGGTTAAAAAAAAAGGCTTCAACTCTATAGCTTAGAAATGTCAAGTGCCGATCTATTGAGACTCACTGAGGCATTCTACTTTTCGCTGGAATCTCCTTTCAAGCATATATGCCATGGAACTATGTGAAATGAATCTCAGGTCATACTCTTCATGTATAGTTTAATTGATTTCAATGAACGGGAAAGTAAGATTTGCATCTATAGACAGAAAATCAGTCGGGCTATTGCGCATGCGTATGACGTCATACCGCACTAACTATAGGGTAAGGGTTAGGATTAGGGTTAGGGTTAGGATTAGGGTATAAATAATAATAATAACTTATTTAGATCGATCTAAATCTAAATCTTTGCATAAAAAAAAACAAAACAAATTTGACTCGGTTTCCCATGTAAACACAGCTGACTAAAGTTTCCGCACATGCGCTTTAGGCCAGCTGACCTTCTGTCTGTAAACGCATGTGAAAGTAAGTGTAATTTGGTGAAACATTTTGTTTGGCGACAATCTTTTTGTGTCAACATAATTAGACAAATTTTAAGTTAACTCCTACGGCTCCTAAGCCTTAAAAATGATTTTTTTTTCTCAATACAGCCATCTTTTGGCAACTCGATTCATTTTATCCAGGTCATCCGAAATGAAGTAAATAAGCGGTATTTTTGTAACATAGTCAGACATCAACTGCCAGTTTTATGTAAATTATATCATTATGGAAAAGTTAGTACTCAGTACTTTCTACTGACACTGTTTTAACGGCTCGATCAAGTTCAGAGCTCATGGTTTAAATTATAATATATTCCACAAAGTTGCATAGCATGTTTAAAGCTTTTAGAAGCCCTAATCACTCAATTCTTTTGTTTGTTTTTTCTTAAGTCTTTCAAACCTAAAAAAGTAGGATCATCTCGGCTTTTTAAGAGGTCGCCTGGTTTTTTTTTGGTTTTTTTTTTTTTTTTTGTGGGTAAAAATTTGAAATTTGGAATTTTTTGCCCGGACAGCGGCACACAGAATATTTTTTCGTCAATTTCGAACTGCCAAGGGTTCTTTAACATGCATAACGTACACACGGGAAGTCCGAAATATATGCGCCCTTATCCGAGAAGGCTAGAAGTCGGGCTTCTCTACCCAGAGGAAACCAGGGGACCGTTGAGTCACTGAAAAAATGCAGCTTTTCGATATTCCTGTCCTTCCATCACCCGATGCAAAACCCGCTAGTAGCTCCCGGCCTGTTTTCTCCATGAACAGACGCCAAACCACAGAGCCACTGTGCCCCCCTAATCACTTAATAGTTTATGGTAGTCATTTACATTACAAGTATCAAATAAACATCTAATACTAATTTCAAAGTAAATTTTTATTCATACTTTTTAAAAATGGCATGTTATTGGTATTATTGTTATTTTTTATCTTAGATTATCTCTCATCCTCCTCCTACCCATTTACCTCCTTTTGTGAAACCATACATCTATAATATTTGCACATTGATCTACAGAATATCCAAAAAGTATGAGTAACAAGGTAGCATGGATTAAATCAAAAGAAAAATAATAAAATGAAATCCAATTTAAAAAAAAAAAGAAAAAGAAGAGCAAATACAATAAAATAGATCTAAAAGAAAAAGAAAAGAACATGAAAAAGAAGTTTAGAGAAATAAAATTTAATTAATATAAAAATAATCAAATAAAGCGAACAAAATGCTAAAGGAAATTAAAACATTTATACATTTTATAGGAAACAGAGTTTTAAGAAACACAAAATAAAATCAAAATGAAAAGCAGACATAACAAAATAAAGCAAAATAGAGTAAACTGAAAAAAATAAAACAAAGATCAAATAAAATAACCAAAACAAAACATAATTAATTAAATAAATAAAAAACAGCTAAAATAAAATAAAGTGAAAAAGAATTTGATAAAAAAAAAATAAAAATAAATTAAAACACAATTAAACAAAATAGTAAAATGAAACTAAAAGCACTAAAATACTGACATACAAGAGCATATAAATTTAAATGACGTTTTTAAGATCTTACATGCTATGAGTTGGCAGTGAATACACAGGAAAGCAACTGCAAGCACTAATTTCAGCAGATCCATTGTTTATTTCACTGGATAATCTGAAATAAGGAATCAGTGCATAATAATGCTAAGCCATGTTTGAAAATAACTATCAGTGAAACCTTGATCACAGGTTCCGAAATCCTTAGGCCCATGGAATAAACGTCAATTTATCTATTTACCCTTATTTATTCATTTATTTGTTTGTTTTTATTTATTTATTTATTCATTCATTCTTTTTTTTTCTTTCCAACAGTCTTTGTTGATTTATCCATTTACTCACTTACAGTTTCTGATCTATCTATGTATTCATCTATCTCTTATCTTTTTGCCTATTTATTTATTACTTTAGTTCACTTAAAGGATTAAAAGTCAATTAGTTAATCAATTAATTAGAAAGTTAGTCATCATTCTGTCCTCGATCAGTAAGTTAGCTGATTAGTTAGAAAGAGAAATGAATGAGTTAGTTATTTCGTTATTTAGTTAGTTGATAGTTAGTTAGTTTGTTTGTTAGTCAGTTAGTTGGTTAGCTAGTTAGTTATTGTTAGTCAGTCATTGAACTAGTTAGTTGGTTAGTTGGTTGGTTATTTAGTTAGTTAGAAAAAACGAAACTGCCAAGCATGTTTGCCACGCTATCCAAACGCAGATTGCGATGGCTCGGTCATGTCAGAAAAAAAGCGATGGTCGCATGATAAAGCCTGGCTGACGACAGGGAATCTTCGAAATCAGCTGTCATAGTGGGAAGGAAATCAGGTGAGGCTAAGTGAAACTAGGAGTGGGAGGACACGAGAGAAGGAAGGAAAAACCCAAGCAGCATCTCTTACAACCCGTTCAACTGCAAATTACTATGGCAGGCATGTCTCTCCCGCATTGGCCTTTACAGCCATGAAAAAAAATGTTCATCTGGGCCGTAAGGGTACATTATTCATGGTCATCTATGACCAAAGGAAGCCATCCATCCATATTTAGTTAATTAGAGTTAATTAGTTAATTATTTAGTCATCTAGTTGGTTGGCTAGTTTTTAGTTAGTAAACTAGTTAGTTAGTAGCTAGTTAGTAGTTAGTTAGCTAGTTATTTACTTTGTTAGTTAGTTAGTAGTTAGTTAATCAATTAGTTAGTTAGTTAGTTAGTTAGTTAGGGGTTAGTTAATTAGTTAATCAGTTAGTTAGTTAGTTAGTTAGTTAGTTAGTAGTTAGTTAGTTAGTTAGTAGTTAGTTAGTTAGTTAGTTAGTTAGTAGTTACTTAGCTACTTATTTACTTTGTTACTTAGTGAGTAGCTAGTTAATCAGTTCGTTAGTTAGTTAGTAGTTAGTTAGTTAGTTAGTTAGTTTGTTAGGTTAGTTATCTACTCAGCTAATTAGTTAGTTACTTTGTAAGTTAGTTGGTTAGTTAGTTAATCAGTTAGTTAATTGTTAGTAGTTAGTTAGTTAGTTATTTACTTAGTTAGCAGTTAGTTAATCAGTTAGTAGTTAGTTAGCTAATTAATCAGTTAGTCAGTTAATTAGTTAGTCAGTTAGTTGGTTAGTTAGTTAGTTTTTTTAGTTAGTTAGTAGTTAGTTACTGTTAGTTAGTAGTTAGTAGTTAGTAGTTAGTTAGTAGTTAGTTAAATAATTACGTAGGCAGAGAGGTAGAAGCGGTTCGTTTTTTAAAACTTCTATACGCATACGGTATGATAAAGATTATTATTTGTAAATTTCCCTTGCAAATTCTCTGCCTGACAAACAGCAGCTGTCTCGCAATAGTGAAAAAACAAAACAAAAACAAAAACAAAAATGTTGACTGACACAACAAGACTGTGCTTGCTGACTCAATTTTATGACGACTGAGTGCGCATTGGCTGGAAAAATCTCATAGTTCGTTATTTTTATCATTTTATTAGTTTTTATTTCTAATCCGTTACGTCATCTGTTTGCTTTTCAACTTCCAGAGGGGCGGTTTTCTCGTTCTAATCCTACAGCGGAAATGATTAACCTTCCCGCGCCTTGTGTTTTTTGTTTTGTTTTTGCTTTTTTTTTTTTTTTAATTTCTGCACGAAGAATTATTAGGAAGAAAAACGGATTTTTGAATACAAAAAACACATTCTGATTTGGGTTACCGCCTCGACAGCTACACGACAGCCGCAGGAAATTCATTGCTAACCTTAAATTTTGTTGTTTTCATGTTCTATGGCCACTGCGAGGGGTGGGGGCTGGAGGGAAGGGGGGGGGGGGGAGGAGAACTGTTGAGTCAACCTTTATCCATCTGTTCCGATCTGTGGTGGTCAGCGAAGACCGGTCCATTCTTTGATATTATCTTCCCATCGTTTTTCCTGCCCTCTCTTTTTCTTCCTCCTGGGTATCATCCATTTTACAAGGCCTTCCGATCTTCTAACAGCTTCTGCTATTTTATTAAAGATAAATTCTTAATATCTTCTAACTGCAGCAAGAACCCGCATCCGTGCCCCTTCATTAGCAGAGTAATTTTTATAATAAAGTGACGATGGCTTTACATAGCATCTCATCTCAAACGCTTGTTTTCTTTTCTGTAGGTCCGCTGTGAGGGTCTATGGTACACGCTGTGAGAAATGCTGATGTGACCTATATAGTAGACGTTGCAGTCTGGTCTTACGGGTAGTTTTAGATTGGAGAAGAATTTAATTATCACCTGGAATGCACTCAGTAGTCCTTACCCTCACAACGGTAGTGGAAATTTCTTATGCTTAAAAAGGTGAAGTGTCACTCACACATTTTCATAACCTATTTGCAAAACTCAATCCACAATAATAATTTTTCATTTCTTGCAAGTTAAAAAAGTGGATAGTCAACCATACACCTTCATAACTTTCTTTGCCTACCTGGGATATGACATAAACATTTCAAACACTAGAAACGAATGTCAAGTAAAGACTCTACTGTCCGATTTCGATAGAAACATGAAAAATATTGACGCTCCCTTTTACCAACGTCTGCTAAGTTACAAGCAATTACTCCTATAGTTCTATCCAAACTATATTTCGACTTCTCAAATTTAATGTCCACAGAAAAAAGCTTAATTCACATGGAGAACTCCATATCAAACTACATTTTCGTCGACCAGGGCATATTTGTTTTTTACTGGAAACAAAGTGGAGGACTAGGCGTAACAAACCCAAAATACACCTACTGCGCCAAGTATATCACTCCTAAATAGTGATGATAGAATTGTGAGACAGCCTGCCGGAAAGTCGTTATATCTACACATGACCAAAAGAAAGGCGATTCCAACGAACACTACCCAACAGTTCGCCGGGTACTTGACAGATGAAAAGTGCAAAATAATTAAACAATCCAAAGTCAACTGGGCCAGGTCGCAGTGGGCGTTACAGAGTGAGCTATGTGCCAGAAATAACATCCAACTACTTCTCAGGGGAGATGACTACGTATATAACTTGAACATCGACAACAACGTACCAGGAAAAATATGAAGAAGAGCTCACGACCAGACTATCACAAGGCCGAATCGTCTGGGAAGGGAAAGAGATAAACCATGGAATCTCACATTCACACCTTACAAAATCACAATTTAGGCGATTAACTCCACTCATTTACCACTGGAGGACGACTACAACTACTCGAAGTAGAAAGTTTAATGGCATTATACTACCCAACTACATACACAAAGACGTGCAAGCTATGTAACCACCCGTCAGAGACGGCGTCTCATGCACTGAACGGCTGTACGAAGTTCAGCGGTATATACCAGCAACGATACAATAACATAGTGAACATTATTGAAAGGAAAATCCGTGCCTTCAATAGGAATAGCATCGTAATAAAGGATATACCACTGAAGCCGACACTGTTTCAAACAATGTTAAATAGATTCAGTACCAGAAATCGACGACCAGATATCACAATCATGGACAATGTTAATAAAAAAGTAAAACTAATTGAAATAGCAAAACCATTTGATGCCACGTAGTTAAATGTTATAGAAATAATTCGAAAAGTACATGCCACTATCTATAGAAATTAACAACCTTGATTATCACTCTGAAATAACTATTCAATATGTGGAAGCTTAGGAAACGTACATAAAAGGTTTGTTACTGGCCTAAAAAAATTAAAGCTAAACCACGCAGAATGTAAATACGTAGCTCAATTTTGTAGCATAAATGCTATAATTGGTTCTTACAATGTATGGAAACAGCGATGCAGATACCTCAAACAGAATGACATAAAAGAGATCTATATATAGAGGGAGTGTATAACCAACTGTGTATTTTGCCTGCCTGTTTCACACATAGTGAGACTGGTTCGTTCTTCGCCATACATAATTTTCCGTAAGATACAATGTAACGAATAATATCACGTCTATACAATATTATTGTATTTGGAAAATAAAGAATTTCAGACCAGAAATACTGGCTGACAGTAATACCAGATCCATGTTTTCAGGAGACGGTTCCAGCTGTACTAAAGATGCCAAAAAAGGTAAGAAAAAAGCTTACATTTCTACCCAGTTCCAGTCTTAAATGCAATTCTCTAAACACGCCATAATAAAATGCTACTAGCTGTGTTTTGTAAAACCTTTGAATAAGTGACTGATTTCCTTTCCGTTACTTTCCTCTCCGTTAGGAAAACCTCATTTTGAATTTGTAACGGAGAGGATCTCTTCGTAAAGGAAGGGAAATAGGAATGGAAATATTGCAGTCATGTATCACTTTCAATAGATATAGGCGTACATTTCAGCTGCCTAATTTAAAATTAGTCTATGTAGTGTAAAAACCCAGGTTTTTCTAGATCTAATCTTGGTTAGATCAATGTAATGTTTTTGTATGTACATGTATATTTGCATTTGACTAACGTTTATTGTATACATCAATTCCAGATGGGTTGTATCAGCAACAGTGAGCCAAGATAGGTTACACACTAGATTCGTCCAAGAATTAAGTGTTTAACACTGAGATTTAGATTTATTTATAATACCGTCCTACCAAATCGATGGCCAACCGGCATTTGCAGTAATCCTGCAAAGTCAGCCTGCACTCAAATGTCGCCAGCACCTGTTAATCGACTCACTGGAATCACAAAGTTTTTCCTTCTTCTCTTGGACTGACGAAATGAACTATAGATGTCTGCAAAGGAGCCCAAGGGAGCCTATCGTGAAAGCTTCAAGAGGAACAACGTTTTGCATGACGATATCAAGAAGGACAGGAAAGGAACGAGAGAAGCGTACAAGCCAGTTGTCAGGCTGTTGGATAGAGAACACAGGAAGATCAAGAACATATGGCGAATGGCCAAAGGGAAACGAAAAGAGAAGCTGAGGCAGATTTCCATACCTTAGGAGTCCCAACAGAATGCTGACAAGCTTCCTCCAACCAGGCAAAAGCCCCAGTCTTTAAAAACAAAAAAAAAAGGAGGAAGCTGAGAGGGAGGAGTTTCTTCTTAAGGTGAAACTGCTAAAAATGCGTCAAGCAAGAACAGACTTAACAAAAAACAAAATGTATAAAAAAAATGTGACAGGTTATTTTGATTGACAAAAAGAAAAAAAAAACGAAAGTTAGATTCACCCCAGAGATGGACACAGAGGATCCTCAAGGCAGCGTCACCTCAAGAAAGACATGTCATCTCAAAAGACAATTGGCCTATCATTTTGCGTTACTGAAGCAACTCCAATTGAGAGAACAGCACATAAAGATATCCAAGTCTCAGACAGTGAAGCAATGATACTGTGGACCTCCACAAGGACTGATACTATCAGTTATCAGTCAGCTATCTACTGGGTCCCTCATCACTTTGTGTCGTTATTGCCCCTTTCCCCGTGATCGCCCTTTCTGTGTCATATATTTTCATCTGTGGAAGTGACGAAGGTTATGATTTAAAAATGTATGGATCTGTCAATCTGAGTTTTCTTTATATAGAGAAAAGGACTCTTTATATCAAAGCTATGTATCGCTTTGAGATGTTTATTTTACTATGTTGATTTAAAAAAAAAAAATTTTTAGAACTTCAAACATATTTACTGAAATTTCCATTTTTTCAAGAGAATCTACAACATAAAACAAGTATTTAAAGACCAAAGAGAGACATGCCAATGAATATCTAGAACTATGAACCCAAAATCCTCTAAGTCATGATAAATGGCCTAGCCATATGATCTGCAATAGATATTTTATATCTTCTTAAAAATGTCTGAGGAGAAATATGCGTAACATGTTGTCTGTTATTATTTTCATTACGTGAGCCATCAGTTGCAATCAAATTAAACCATTTAAACTGTGTAAATAAAATATGAACCCATTACCCAATATTTCACCCGCTGTCACCATTTTTTATTCTTTGTAACACATACTTTTTCTTTCCGTGACGACACTTTCCTTTCCATTAGGTTGTTTTCCCCTCCGTTACACAATGTATTTCATTTAGCAAAAAATAACACAACAATTTATCAGTTTTAAGTTCGCCTCATATATTCATATAGCACTATACCCGAGCTTATCAAACTAAGTTTATCACTTGAAATGTCTGTATCACAGAGACAGGCAAAAATGTGTTCCTCAACATCATTTCAAACTCTTTTACTAAGTTTTCATGTGCTTTTATTTCTTATTATAGTTAAATATTGATTTCTTGACCCTTCTAGCAGCATCTACCACTCATGCTAAAAACATTTTACATAAATGTTAATCATTTAGAAATTCATGGATTTAAAGAAAACTATTTTAGGAAACGTAACGGATAGGAATAATTTCATTGATTTTTAAAGTTCAAGGTTATCTGAAAGTTAAACAAGACATCATTAAGCTTGGGAATTTTGGCCACATGTTGTTCGAAGTGTTCTCTGCATTTGCTCAAATCTGTGAGAACCTTTGAAACAAATAAAATTTTCAAAAATAGCTTCTGCTTTTTGTCACTTTCTGTGAAAATGTCCTGTGTATGTACATTTCTATGTAAATTATGTATGTATGTATGTATGTATGTATGTATGTATGTATGTATGTATGTATGTATGTATGTATGTATGTATGTA
>JBCEWB010109492.1:0-11857 GCA_039654565.1 Peronia peronii
GTTTAAATGAACGGTCGAACGCATAAATCGACATACCTACCTCCCAAAAAACCTGATTTTAATGAAGTAATATTTTAAAATTGAGGGTAAGAAATGAATGCACTTTCGATTTCTGCAATAATAAAAAAAAAAAAATTCGATGTCTGATTCCCCTCATCACATTCAAAGCCCGATTTCTCGATTTTAGCCCAGCGACTTACCTCTCATTTCCACTGACCGCGAGACATATGAAAAACAGGAGACAGGTTTTCCTTGAGTAGCGATACTTCCTTGAGTAACGATAAAATACACAATTCAAATTACCAACATGACAGCGCACACCGTTGCCCTACAGAGTCGCAGAGCAATGTCCGGTTATCCCAAGCTGTATACAATATCCCTCCCCGCCCCCTAAAATATCCCATTTTACCCCCTCCCCCACGAGTGTCGTGGACTATCTAGTAGTATAATATACAGAGTGTCCATAAAGTCTCTTTACAATTTTTAAAAAAAAAATTATTGCAAAGGCAGTTGATAAGATATCTTAACCATAATTTTTCTCATTGTAATCAGTGGTTGTCAACGTTTTTTTTTTACTTCATATAATACACTCCTATACGGGCACCATTGGTTGCATGAAGCACACCAAGACGGTACTCGATTTCTCTCCAGGTTCGCTGTAGCGCAGCCTCATTGAGCGAACATGGAAAAAAAATGAGTACCGTCTTGATGTGCTTCGTGCAAATAATGGTGCCCATATAGAGATGTATTAAATGAGGTTAAAAAAAAGCAAAAAACTGTGACAACCACTGATTACATTAGAATAAATCTAGTTAAAAAATCCTGTCAACTGCCTTTGTGATAAATTTTTAAAATTGTTAAGAGACTTTATGGACACCCTGTATATATGTAATATTGTTCTGGAGATGAACGAATAGATTTGTCGCTTTATTTTGACGATTTTTTAAAAACTAACCTTTCAGTGCACCTATTGTTTTAATATTTTTTTTAACCACCATCTATTGCCATGTTATTGAGAGATAAAGTCAAAATATTTATAACATCTTCAGTATAGATTTTGTGACGAAGTTCTTTCCTCTTCATTGTTAATTTAGTTGTAACTCAGGACGTAAAACAGTCCCTATATTATTTTCGTGAATATTGACCACTGTGTTCAATTTATATCCTCCGTCAATTTCATTTTACTCTGTTCACATATCTAAGCCTACGGCATTACTGCCGGGGCATTTATATTTTAAAGAGCTTACTAAACAAAGTAAGAATATAAATAAAAACAGTAAAAACTCTTGTGGTTATAGCTGGTCTGACACAGATGGATGGTAGGCTACAAAACGTTTTAAAATAAAAAACGATATTGATCCAATGCAGTAAGATAGTGCATCCTCTGACCGCCAAAGTCCCCTGACAAGAAACATACAGTCTACTTTTCTACTCTTAAAAGAGATGATATCAGCGGAATAGTATCGTAAAAACTAATCCAATTATCAAACTCTTCCTTTATAGTTGTTTCCATATATTTACTATTATAAAGTACAAAATTTCATCCGGAAGTTGGTACAAAAATTATGTCATTAATGTTTTCATAGCAAATTTTTGGGCTAATGAAGACGACTGGTAGCATGTCAGCATCTGTAATAAGTTGAAAGAAATTCAACTTAAAAAATGCCATCAAACAATTTTATTTCTCATAAACTTGATAGTGATCTTAATCGTAAGGCACCCTCAGTGAAAGTTTTAACATTAAATATCTTTGCGGAGCAGATAAATGACATGGAATACTAGTAATGGATCGAGAAAAAAATAGATGATAATGTTCTCTTGCATACCAAGGTCTTGAAGGTTATACTTTATCAATTGAATCCGTTAGAATTTAATCATCTGTTTATGGGACTCTCTTGTTTTCAGGCATACTTTAAACACCAAGCAAGCACACAGAAAACAATAGCCGGACTGGAGTACAGTAAAGAGCAGCTTTTCTTCATTCAATTTGCCCAGGTAAATTGAATCAATGTTGCATAACCATCGACCAGCTTTATTCCTTGAATCATCAGTAAACGTTCTGTTAGACCAAGGGTTCCTAACCGGTGGGTTTCGACCCCTTGCGGGTCACAAAGCAATGGCTAAGGGGTCCAGTAGCCTTGCTAGAGCTAGAGGTCGCTTGCAATAAAATTAATTTCAAATCACCAGGTACATTTTTTATGCACTAACATATAATGATGATTATTATTATCTAATTTGTTGGGATCTCTTTAAAAAAAAAAAAACTGTGTTACACCGGTTCAATATTATCAGATGACATTAGTTTGCTAACAAATAATTCCATGAGTCTTGAATAAATGTTTTATTTGATGTTTCCTTCCCTCTCCATCACAGAGACTCTAAATCAAGCTGCTGATAATAGGCATAGGTGATCACATGGGCTTCAGGCTTTGAGTAAGGGATCACGAGTGTAAAAACTTTGGGAACCACCGTGATAGACCTCATGGGCTTCAAGCTTTTAAGTAAGGGATATCACGAATGCAAAAACTTTGGGAACCACCATGATAGACCTTACGAGCTACAAGCCTTCAGAAGAATTATAAAAGATGGATGAAAATGATCCCTGTCACTTAGCTTAGGGCCATTTGATGTGAAAACAAAAAGCTCGCTAAGGCTTGAATGATGAAAGTTTCTTTAATTCTAATGCTCTGTCATAACAGAAATTCCAAATAAAACAAACAACAAGCTAGCTCTACCCTACTGTAGAAAAGTTTGTTAAAGTAGGGTGGATCAGAAAACTAAATCTGACAGGAACCATAATGTTAACTTACTATCGCCTTCTTGCAAGTGGCAGCTTTTTATTCGCCTTTCAATTAATAATACTTTCCATTTTATTTCATAGGCTTGGTGCTCAGTTTACACTGACGGTTATTTTCATTATGCCGTAAATGCCAAGGTCCATCCACTGAATAAGTTCAGGTAGGTAACTGGAAACATTGTGACTTGTCAGATGATGGAGACATCCTGCTACTTTGATCATACATCTATTGTAGAATATATTACATTGTGAACAATCCACATAACATGGGTCGTCCTTGTGCAACTTAAAAAAAAAGAGTGTGACACGAAACAAGGTCAAACAGATGAAAAAGATCGACTTCAGCGCCAGCACTCTGTTACACTGTTTCGTAGCTAGAAGATTTGGCGCGACTTCTAGCCCTGTGACCTAAGCCCATCACCTGCAGATACTACATAGGCCATACTCATCAAAACACCGTGAGATTCAACCATGAAAGGCACAGAACAGCCGATATACTTCCTCTACTTGTACGTGCATCACATATTAACTGTCCTCTTAGCCTGTACAGGCGGAGACCCACATTGGTAGCAAGATATACGATGTAACGATGGTGTGATTTCGATACATTGGGCTCAATCATTTCGATGTGACCGTTGAGAGCAATGATTGATAACACATTAAGCAGTTTCATTACAAATATCATTGACAATCTTTTTTTTTTGCTGTTATGTGATGTCTTTCGTTTTGCTTACATTCTTTTGTCCATATTACGTTTTTCTTTGAATTTCTGCCTGCCTGTGGGCATTTGCTCATCGGCTGCATGTCAAATTAGCTTTGTTTCTTTCTACTTGATAAGATCTTTCTATATATGGTATTACTGTCCATTTAACAAAAACATACAAACAAAAATAATAATAATGAAAAATCATAACATAGTGTTTTTTTGTTTTTTTTTTGAGATGAAACCGCTATTTTTAAAAATGCTGAAAAGAAAAAAAAATGTAAGACGTCACATATCATAACCGGTCTACAAAAACAACAAGGAGAGGAAAATCTGGTGTCAAAGACAGCCGTGAAAGAGAAGTGGAAGGGAAGGAACGAGAACAAGCTCTAACTTGTACATCTGGCATATTTTAATTTTAGTTTCTCGG
Organism: Peronia peronii; assembly: GCA_039654565.1. Taxonomy (NCBI): domain Eukaryota; kingdom Metazoa; phylum Mollusca; class Gastropoda; order Systellommatophora; family Onchidiidae; genus Peronia; species Peronia peronii. The sequence goes on from JBCEWB010109492.1 coordinate 3,931, forward strand.
CTTTAAAGCGTTTCGTCATCAACCATAGGTAGACTGCGCTTCTCAAAGGTAAGCAAGTTGCCGATTGAGGTATTTCCGAGCTCCCTGGAACCTGATACAGCTTTCAAATTTCACAGACAAAGGAAGTCGCAAAAATCATTGGCTAAAAATAGCGTCTAGCGCCAAAGGATTTTGCTAAATTCATATGTTGAGTAAACTTGCTAACATCCTACATTGTTTGCTTGTCTCAGTTATTCGTAACGTCCATTTAAAACTATTATTTTTCTGAAACACATACTGAAATGAGAAAGGTAATCTACCTATAACTATGACGAGATGTTTCTATATCGTATTCATTTTGTAAGCTGCAAGCTTAGTAAATGATGTCAAGTCACCAAAAATTCAAATTTAATGTTCATGGCTCTTTTTTCTCTGCTCCTCTTTTATTCATTACTATTGTATTTGAAATATCTGAAGAACCGGATAAATATATTAAATATGATTAGCTCAGACACAATTTATGAACAGAGAATTATACTCAGAAAAAGTGAGTCTTATATGAAAATTGAATGCCATCATTAAAAAAAAAAAAAATCCATCTATATCAACATGTGCTTAAATATGTCACCTACTTATCGTGTAGCTCAACAAAGTAAATTTGACGTCGAATGAAGAAAAAGTCAGATGTGATACACAGTATTATCTGCATAATTTACGTGAAAAAAATCTGATTGGAGAAAATTCAGAAACGTTGTCAATTTTTGAAAATTATTAATTGCGTTATTTGTGCAGTATATTACTGGATTTGGCAAATCTAATTGTCATATTTTTTTCTGCATCAACTCCTACCATGTGCCAGGACGGCAAATATGAATGAAATCGATGTATCTTAAAAGTTAAAAAAAAAAGTGTCAGATCCCTTCTTTTCTTTCCCCTGCTGTTAATGTATGTGATCTATAGATCTCACAGTTATCTTAATATAATACTGTCTGAAAATTTGAAAACCTGACCATAGGAATTAAAAGTCAAAATTGGTTGTCTCTCTCCTTGAAAAAACCGTCATTCTGATAACATTCAGAGCAACAGCTAATTGCTAGACGCCGGTTGTTCACAGAATCAGGATAAAGTACAAATGCCATGTTTTCCAAGCACGAAATGTACCATATGACGTAATAAACTAAAATAATGTCGTCATCTAATTAATTCGAGACAGGGTAAGTGAAGAATTTTATTACGTAGCGAGATCAGTGAAAATATCACTTGCTATTCATCACCTTTGTCCTTTAACATTAATCTCACTTATAACATGTCGACAGAATCAACGGGCCATTGATGAACAACGAAGATTTCGCACGGGCTTTCCACTGCAAGCCAGACGAGTTCATGAACCCTACTGACAAATGTGCTATTTGGATTAAGTAGATCAAGAACTATGTAACGTCAGGATTCCACAGTTATGGCACAAGAAAAAAAAAAAAAGAAAAGAAAATTAAAGCAGAAATCCTAGACAAGCAAACTACATCATTATAAAACCAAGTTCATCTGGGAAATATTAAGATTGAGTAAGGAGTCCCTGAAAAATCAATCAATTTAGTGTGAAATCCATGAAACAAACATGTTATTTTTTGATGAGTTTGAAAATCGTTAGATGTTGTTTGTATTTTTAAGGAATTTTAACTCGGTAAAATATAACATGTGTCTGAATTTGTTTAAGCTATATATTTGCAAAGATGTACGCTGAGTAGACCCTCTCAACTCCAGAGTTTCTAAGCAGCATGAATAATGATATGTCACGGGGTTGAATACCATCTTAGATTGCAGTGTTACATCAGAGCTGACCTGACACTGTTTTCAAGTGAAAAAAAAAAGTATATATATATATATTATTAGTGTCAGCAGCAAAATATCTAAACCAAAGATTCGTTCACTCCCCTCTCAAAACTTTGCCTAGATCTCTCGGTATTTCCGCTTGCAGGCAGTGTCTTACACAGTCGGCATTATGGAAAAGGTCAACATCAGAGAATTTCCTGTCTATCAAATCAAAACAAATACATAAAAAAGGGAGGCTCACAGCCTGTGTTTCTTTTCAATGTCCAGGCATATTTACGAATTACATTAAATGAAACTTACATGAACCTACAATTTCACTGTGCGAGGAATCCTGGGTTCCTCTCCTGTTTTATGCATGCCTTATTTTCTTCTTACTCGTTTGTTGATCCCTTCAGATTTATTTCTTTACAAATGTTTATTTTTGAGAAATTATAACGACCATAATTATCCTATGAATAGAAAAAAAAAGAAAAACTAAAGCAAAACAAAACAACAACAACACCAAAACACACACACGAAAATAAAAACCACAAAAAAACAAACAAAACAACAAAAGCCCTGATATTCGACCAATTGACCAGGCGCCATTACTATAATAGACATCCTTGGATTGCCATCACGCTTTTTTCACATAGATTTGTAAATTTCAACAACACGGTCAGTTTGATTCTCTAGGTAAAACAATCCAACGATGTAAATAATTAAGCTCCTTTTCTCTCAACAGATTAAATAAATTGTTTTACGTATAATCTTTCTTTTTATGTATACAGTTTTCTGTATTACTCCAGAGTTCATAATCAAGAGAGTAACGCGCATAATCTTTTTTGTCTTCCTTCTTTTCCTTTTAGATTCTAACTGTACTACACCCCCCCCCCTCCATTCCCCTTCCCCCCGAGAAAAACCAAAGTCAGTAAAGGCATCAGCTGTCTTGTCATGAACAAATTAAATTTTATCCTCATCCACGCCAAAAGGATTAATTAAAATAGTTACACCTTAAACACCGCTATGGAAAGTCATTATTTATTTTTCTTTGCATTTTGTTGTTGGTATCTCTTTATTGTTTGGTTTATTTTCATTACATTTTTTGTCAGTTTATGTAAAACCAATTAAAATTTTCCTTTAACAAAAATGGTGGCTTCGTAACTCCGTCCGTCTGCCTGTCTGTATGCCTCCTGTCTGCCTCTCTGTCTATCTATCTGTCGATCTATCTGTATGTCTTCTCTCTATTTGCTTCCTGTCTGCTTGTCCGTCTGTCCACCTTATAATTGTTTTAACTTGTAATTTTCCAATCTGTTTACTTAGTTCTCGGAATACGTGAAATATCAGAAAACCATTTTGTACATATATTGTCCCATAAGCAGCTGTGAATGCCTAGCGCCTGGAGATCACATATCATGTTTATGTTCTTGTCATTATCTCATTGGGTTGTCATGGATGTCTTAATCGGGTCTTCTTTATCGCATGTTTGTTAAGGTCCACTGATCACGTTACAGCCACAAGCCAGCCATTCGTCTAAAGAAATTTATCCAACTCAAGAGTATAGCAAAAACTCTGATCATTGCACTGTACAGTGGACTCTTGACAGATAAAATAAGAAAAAAAAATCACATCTTTCTCAAAATACAATGTTTTTTTCTCAGTCCGTAAAGTATCAACAAAAGCCATTGCTGACATGCGAGGGATTAATCTTTGATATTGAGGGGACCTTCAGACGTAAAGTTGAAGACTGGGTTAAGGGATGACGGGTCTAGGGAGATTCTGGGAAGGGAAAAGACGGGGGAGGGAACAGGGAGGCGGGGGTAAGGTGAATTACCATCGAACTGGGTATATTCAAATTAGAGGAAAAACAATCGAAAAAAGATTAAATCACTCATTATTGCCATGGTAACGTCCACCATTTTGTTTTGTTCTACTGGTTGAGATTTGCGTAATTTTACTATAAAAAAAGATTCCACGTTTTAAAAAGAAATTTTGCTTGAAATTTTGGGTACCTACTTTTCAAGTCAATATCTAAAAATATCCATAATATATATTATGTTACCATTTCCTTGGGATATTTTTCCACGAAATTTTGAAACCGCTGTGTAAGATACGGAGGTTTCATTAATTTCACCTCAAAATTTCAAATTTCAAAAAGAACCAAAATGTTATAAAAAAATTTCCTCGATAATGTTTTTGCATGTTTTGTTCTGTATTCATGTCAAATTCTATGGCAATTGCTCTAGAAACCAAAGAGCAGATTATGTGTTCTTAAGAACCTCATTAAGAAAAAAAAGATGTTATAGAGAGATTTGATGCTGGTTTTCTGTCTCCAACATGTTTGCCTCTCATCTTTAATTTTCTTTTGTGTCTTTTATTTTGTCTTTCGCTGGAGCTCTTCTCATATTTTCATCCCATTTTTGCTCCCTCATCATTGTCAGTAAAACTGGTTCCCATTGAGTTACTTCAGGATCCTAAAGGCCTATGTTTGGCCGTCATGTCATCGCCGGTGAAAACCGAGAGGGTGTTGACCCTTGCTTGTACAGATAGTACACCACTATACACTGAAGCGGTAGAAAATGGGCAAATGCCACTGTCATTCGGCAGTGGCTTATTCTAGATGGCCTGGTGAAAGCTTTCGTCGATATTCAGTGTAGCCGTGTCTCGGAGGGTCAGCCAATGTCCATTGTAGGCATTGGGACATCTGGTTTTAGTGGGGGACATCCTAATCAAGTCTTTTATGCACCATTTCCCGTAGTCAACAAATTGGTGCTCTACCACTGCATAATATGGAGACACGACTGAGCCAAAGTCTGGATGGCATTACATCAGCCGACTGTTGACTAATCACCGTTTTAATTCCTTAAAATCGCAATATCCACTTACGTAAAATACCATTTTTATGCTCAGAAAAGACTGCAGTTCTAAGACAAAATAAAAGCCGCCAAAAATCGATTTTTTTTCTGTTTCGTTTTTCTTTTAAACAGTAAACCCTTTTCAGATCGTCCTCACCTCCCCTCCCTTAGGGAAAAATAATTTAATTGAGAAAAGCAACACTTATTCTGGGTGTGGTCTTCCACTTGTTTGGGGCGTTCGTGTCTGGTTCATAAACAGTAGCTGCTACTGAAGGCAGATTAAACAGGGCTGGTTGGCTTAATGAAGGTTTTGCTAAACATTGAGAAAAGCAGCTATTGTGTTTATTATTCTTTCATATTAACTACGTAAGCGTTATATCTTTTCTTGTTAAGATCTAGTCATCTTGACCTGGGCACCTCTAAGCACTGTCAAATCATAACTGTGTCTTTGCTGTACTTTTCGTTTTAATAGTCGTAAAACACGGTGAAATGATTTTCACTTTTTTGTCTCAAAATTGCTATAAATCACCATTTTATCTTTTCCAGAAGCAAAATATGATACCCTTTGACTCACCAGAAATTTCAAGTTATATCCAGCAATGTTTTTTCTGTCTTCAACTGAAAAAAGAAAGCAAAGTAAAAATAAGTAAAAAAACAACAAAAAACAAACAAGCAAACAAACAAACAAAACAACAACAACAACTACAACAAGAACAACAACAAAAAGAACAACACGACGCTGTCGATTAATCCAAAATAAATTGTCTGAAATCAAAGTTTTATCTTTATCTTTTGTCTTTTTCTCATCTCCCCTTCTTCTCCTCTACGATATCTCTTTGTTTTAAAATATCTCTTCGTTTACCTCCTTCTCATCTTCTTCCTCCTTTTTCTTGTTTGATTTTTTTAAAGGTATCTCTGTCGTCTCTGGCTACCTTTCAATCGTTCTACATTGACCGAATTTGTTGAGGATCATTAAAAAGCTAGATTGTTCACCTGTTAATGTTTAACTTTTTATGCGTCAAGAAATAGAGCTGGGGTCAAGGCGACTTTAATTTAACTTGTAATGTTTTGAAAAAGTGAGATTTCAGGCAAGTATTTCAGGCTATATATTGCGACCGCTTATTTAAACTTATATGGCTTATTTGCACAAAATACGAAGATTTCTTGTTAGAACGGATAGGTCACTTATTGTCTGTGGGGTTAAATATAACAACAGGTAATACTTACTTTACTCTCCGAAACATCATTTATTGATTTCTTATTGATTTCTGTGCTCATCTATTCATTAAATGATACATATAATAATAACTCACAAATTGGGAATGAATCGGTGAAACAATGGCGGGTCAAGAATGGGAGAGATTAAAAATACACTGACATGTTGGCCTTGTTTTTCTGAGTTCTCTATGTATTTCTGTTTCGTAAAGACATCCAAATCTGGAAATAATAGAATAAAAATCCACTTCTTGTCTGCACCAGTCTTTGGTTAGATAACACTGGAAGATTGCTTGCCACTGATATAAGAACTAGCGTGACTGTGGCAATGCAGGTGTTTTTCCTGGTAAAGTTGGTTTTGAAATGTAGAGATATGATGACCCAATAACATCGCAGAATGGCCAGCGAGACAGTGATGGCTGTTGAGATGTCCACAAAGTGAACGGTGTATCAGGACATCAGCAATCCCAGTGAAATCAGAGAAATATAACTTTTCAAGCCAAACTGGCCTAACATAAGTGTTAAGGAGTAAGTGACACATAAATCTCAAATAGCCAAGACTAAAAAAGATATCATGAAACTGTCTGTAAGTCTTAGTTTGTGTAAAATGAATACTGTGACAGAATTACTGAAAATCCCAAATAGATTTATAGCATTATTACCGACTCGGCTCACGATAAAACTTAATGTGTCCACAATTCCTTTTGTCTAGTCATGATATACAATTTCCTCTCTTGTATCCTGGATGCCTATTAGATTGAAGGTTTTCATATTTTGCACGTGGGAGTCTAACGCTTGAGTGTTGAGAAAGTTTACCATACTTTCCCTTAGGACTAAACTTACATAGGCATGAACAGGTATAATAAGACCAGTACTACAGCTTTGTCAGTGACATAAACAAAAAAACATAACAAAAATCTCATCATCGTGACAACTCAAAAGAGGATGAGTCTTGTTTCTTTATAAGACAAACCATAATTATATTTTGCTGTATGATCATTCTACTCTTTCAAATCAAACGGGATGTCCTCTTTCAATAAATAAATATTATTTAATAACTTGTTTTCTTTCTTCACGTTTATATCTAAGAGGCAAATGTCACTATGTTATTGTTTTTGTTGCTTAGAGTATCATAAGAGATTAGAGGCACGAAAAAAAAAGCGTAGTGAAGAACAAGGAAATTCTGTGCATCATGATCTGACATCAAAGCAATTTAAATTTAATTTTATACTACAGAGTATCGAGGGAGAAAATGCAAAACTGTCATCCATTGATGCTCTTAGTAGCGCATAAAGGTAAAGAAGAAGCCTTTTAGACGTAATTTTCTATGACGACTTCCAATAACAGCAGTCAAAATTCTATTCGATCATGACAACAGTACAGGTATAATATCTCCTTTCTGAATCACATCCACAAGTTTCATGTAAATTATACTCAAGACAGAGTCACAAAAGGAGTTATCATCCTGAGTTCTCTATCGAATGTCTCTTGCGCCAGGTAATAATTCGGTGTTCAAGGTCAATGGTGAACATTTTAGTACTCAATAATTTGCAATCTATGAAAAAAGCAAATTCAGAATTGCAATATCTTGTTAATATTTTTACTGATTCACTGGATCTAGAGCCAATTCTTTGTTCTTTCGGCAGCCAAACCTTCTTTTCTTTTCCGCTGTTGGGTGGCTGCGGCTTGGCATTGATTTCCTTTACACTCCAATAATTCTGCCCCCTCCCCCTCTTTCTCTCTCTCTCTCTTTCCCGGTTTCTGTGTCTTTATTTTAGCCTCTGTCTGCCAATATATTTTTCAGTCAAGTGTTCTTCGACTCTCAGTTTAATTAACTATTTAGCTGTCATTCCCTCTCTCGGTCCTTTTTTCTCTCTATGTAGATAAATAAATAGATGGATAGATAGACAGATAGATAGATAGATTAGGTAGGTAGATAGATAGATAGATAGATAGATAGATAGATAGATAGGTAGGTAGGTAGATAGGTAGGTAGGTAAGTAGGTAGGTAGGTAGGTAGATAGATGGATAGATAGATTAGATAGGTAGATAGATAGATAGATAGGTAG
>JBCEWB010109503.1:0-11857 GCA_039654565.1 Peronia peronii
CCCCACCCCCCGTCCTTTTGTGCATCCCATAACTTCTATAACTTCTAGAGTTTGCCCATTCCCTACCACTGACAGAGCGATTTTTTTTCAGGCGGCAAAATTGCCTCTCTTTGCTAAATACTAGGATTGTTTGTTTGTTTGTTTATGTTGGGGTTTACCGGCACATGAACGCGATCGCGGCTATATAGTGCCAAACACGGTAAGATACGTTTACACGTCAAAAAAGGCTGATCAAGTATAATAATATAGAAGAAGAGAGGAAAGAGAGCGGGACAGAAGACAAGAGCAAGGAGAGAGAGAAGAGATGTCATCCCTGGAACGTTGAGAACGGCATTCCATGGGAGACATCCCACCGATGGTGGGCTTTTACCGCCTGCAGGCGTTTTTTCTTTTTTTTTTCCTTAAGCCTTTCAATCCTAAGACAGTAGGATTATCTCGGCTTTTTAAGTGGTTGCCTGTTTTTGCCGAGAAATTTTGTGGGTAGAAATTTGGAATTTGAAAATTTTGCCCGGACAGCGGCACACAGCCTACTCTTTCATCGATTTTGAACTGCCAAGGGTTTTTTAACGTGCGTAACGTACATACGGGACCTCCGAAATATGTTCGCCCTTATTCGAGAAGCTTAGACGTCGGGCTTCCCTACCCACAGGAAGCCAGGGGATCGTTGGGTCACTGAAAAAATGCGGGTTTTTCTATCTTCGTGTCCTTCCATCCCCGATGCAGGACCCGCGAGTCGATCCCGGCCTGTTTTCTCCATGAGCGGACGCCAAACTACATAGCCACTGCGCCCCCCGCCTGCAGGTGGGAGGAGAGAATCTACTTATATACCCCGGGCCCCCGCCGGGGAGCAAGCACAAGGAGGTATAACACAAACACTGCAAAAAGGAAAAAAACTCGCTCGTTCTCTTGTAAATTGAAATACGTTAAGCAGAAATATGTAAAAAACATAATTTTCATGATGAGAGAACGTTTTCATTATACAGAAGTATTGCGAATTGTTCGGAATTTCCTGTTACTAGTAATGAGTATTTAAAAAAATATGAGAAAAAGTGATTTTTTTTTTTCGTTCTTTGCGATGTTAGACAGAATACTTGGCAAAGGGAAGTAATTTGGCTGATGGTCAAAACGGCTCATTGAAAAACAGTCCGAAATAAATCTTGTAAAATAGAAAGTGAGCATATCACTAGTCAATGCTCTGTCAGGAACTCATAGAAAATAGAGTTACAACATATGTTTCAATAAATGAATGAGTATATAAATAAATAAATAAATAGATAAATGAATAATAAATAAATAAATAATAAATAAATAAAGTCTGTTCATTTTGTGATATAAAGAGTTTACTGGACATATATTCTCCTTTCTTTATTTGTTTGTCTATCTGTTATCTTTTGTGCATGTTTATTTTACACCAAAATATACTGCAGCACCTATGGTAGTTAAGTTTTCGACATCAGCAAGCTCACCATTCCTTTTGTTAACTGCCTGTCCTTCCAATTCCATGCTATTTGTCATCTTACTTTCCTTCTTTCTCTCTCTCTCTCCCTCTCTGTCTCGTCTCTTTCTGTCTATCTATCGTCTGTCTGTCGATCTGTCTGTCTGTCTGTCTGTTTGTCTCCCCCTCCTCTCTCTATCTTTAAACTTTCATATCTCTTTTGTTCATCGCTGCTGACTTACGCTTTTCTTTTCTATCTCTTTCTTCTTATTTTGTATTCTTCCCTCTTTTTCAGTCTCCTTTCATTTTTATCTCTCGTCCTCTCTCTCTCTCTCTCTCTCTCTCCGTATGCCTGTAGTCCTGGACGCCTAGCTGTGATCCAGTCAGCGTATTTAATTTTTTTCTCACTCTGAATTCCTTCCTTTTTTGTTTTGTCTTTCTTTCTGTAGACTTCTCTTTCTCCTCCCCCCCCCCTCCCGGCCATGTATGTTTGTAGCCTATTCTGCGTATCGTTGGTCTTTCTTTCTCTCTCTTTTTTTGTATCTTATTTGCCTTCATACTGTTGTATCTCTGTATCTCCCTCTTTTTAGATTTTTCTCTATTTCTTCATCTCTGTGTGTAATTCATTTTGTTCATCCCAGTCTGCTTCTTTCCCTCTCGAGTTGGCCTCTTTCTCACTCTTTCTCGAAATTTCTTTTCCTCTTTCTCTCTCTCATGCCAGCCATTCTCCAAAACTCCCATCTGCCCTCCTCTCCCCTCGTGTGATCCCTTCACACAATCCAACTCAAATTAACCAAATTCCTCGGCTCCCCAGAGAATTGCAGACGCCGGGCGCAAGACAACTCAAAATGGCGACCTCCGCAGCAGACGACTAGCATATGGTTCGCCTGTGGTCGTCTGCAATTATGGCCGGTCCCGGCTACCTGCTCTGATAACAGCACCGAGAGGAATCAAGTGTAGAGAGAAACACACGGATGAATAAAGATGATCGTCACTTCTCTGCATTCGTCCATTTCTCTCTGTCTTTCGTACTTGTTCCCTCTCCGTTTTTCCTTTTTTTTTTTGTTCGTGTTTCCTGTGTTCATCCCCCTCTCTCTATCTCTCTATCTCTCTTTCTCTTTTTTTCCTTTCCGTGTTCCCTCTTTTGTTCGTCTTTTCTTCTCTCTATTCATCTCCCTCCCTCTCTCTCTCTCTCTTTCTCACTGTTCCCGCTCTGTTTTCCCTCTTTTGTTCGTCTCTTCTCTGTATTTACATACATCTCCCGTTCTCTTGTTCCTCGACCCTCTCCTCTTTTACTTTCATCTGTTCTTTCTCTCTCTGTTTTTCATATTTCTTCGTCTTTTTTTTCTCCCTTTCGTTTGAGTCTTCGTGTTCTACCGCCTGTTCTCTTTCTAATCAATGATCTCGGACTTTATATAAATTCTCTTTCTCTTTCTCTCTTCTTTATTTGTCAGGATTTTTTTTTCTCCAGACTCTCTTCGCTGATTTCACTCTCTCCTTTCTGTTTTTCCCCCTCAACCGAGTTCAACACTCTTCACTCCAAATGACAAACAGACATAGTGTGTATTTCATCTTCCACCTCACTCTCTCTCTCCCCATATATCTCTCTCTCATCTTTCTCATTCTTTCATTCATCTAACTGGATCTCCTCACTTCTAATTATGCTCGTTTAGCCTTTCTTATCCATTCATCTTTCGGGTTTCACAACTAAGATGTTACGAAAATAGCTCTCGAGTAATTTATTTGCCATTTTTCTGACATATTTTTCTTTTCTCGTATTGCTTTTTCCAAAATTTGTGCATTTTTTCAAACTGATTATTTTTGTAAATAAATACCCATAACTTTCTTGTTGTCCAACTAAATAGGCTCAAATAGAAGTACAATAAAACTCAAAGTATTTCTAAATTCTGTATAGAATTAAAATTATGTATTCCTAAAAAATAAGAAATTAAAGTTAACACATTTGGCAAAATCAATGAAAGTGCATTGTGTAATGTATTGTAACTAAATAATATGCAATAAAATGTAAACAAATTGGAATCTATTGAAAAGGTAGTCCCTACAGACCTGCATTTGAGTACTTAAGTTTATATACACTGGATTTCAGATAATTTGGTCTGTAAACAAAGAAACCTTTGTCAAAAGACAGGAACAAACAACAACAACAAAAAATCCAATATGACCGCCACAATATCACTAATTTTAGTGAATTTTTTTTTCTCTGTTTTTATCAATCTAGATCTGAATACGCGGATTTATAGGGTTAAATCAAACTTTTATTAAGAAATTAAGACATTTACCTTATAAATTACCAGCACATCCTGTTAAGATTCAATCAGTAACGAGTTAAGTCCGTCATCCCTTCTCTCAATCTACTCCTTTTCTCTATCCTTCTCCCTCCACACCCCCCTCTCTCTCTCTCTTTGCTCTCTTTTCCAACTCCTTTTCTCTATTTTAACCCTCATTCTTCTGAGTTCTTCATTTCGGACGGCCACGTTGTACACTGGATCGATTTACTGATCTCCTATGCCCTTTTTCCACTCCCGAAATACCTCCTTCTCTCTTATTCAAACACTAATTTCTATATCCTTTTTTTTTTTTTTTCATTCTTTTCCTCTTTTTGCTTACTCACTCTCCTCCACCCCACCATTCTCTTCGCCTCTTTCACTCCCTCTCTCATTCTTCGCTCTTTCTTTCTCTCAGTCTCTTGGTTCTCTCTCTCTCTTTCTCTCTCTCAATCAATTACTCACAATCTCCAGCTTTCCTCTCATTTTTGTTCTTCTCTTTCGCCGCCACCCCCCTCCCCTGCCCTATTTTAGGCACAGTTAACATCTACTCGTCCTCCCTACAACTCTTTTCTCTCCCTCCCTCCCTTTCTCTCTCTCTCTCTCTTATTCACCTTCTCTTTCCTTTCTGTCACTTCTCTGATCTTTTCCTCTGACTTCCTCACTCTATTCCAGATGGAGCCAGTGACTGCCATATCCCAATCCCATCCCACCCTACTCACTCTTCTCTCTTTCTCTTCCTCTCTCACTCCTCTCTCTTCCACACACTTTCTAAATTCTTCCCCTCATTTCTCTGATTCTGCATCTCGGACTTTTTCGGTCTATTTCAGAAGGGGTTAGTAACCTACCGACCATATTATCCCCCACCCCCGCCCACTCTTCTTCCCCTTCTCTCTCTCTCCCTCTCCCTCGTTCTTTCTCTCTGTCCATTCGCTGATTGATGAGGCAGAGTCGTAGAAGCCAGGGACGTGATTGAGCTTTTTGCCAATGCAGCCTTGAGCCAGGGACCGATAACTCACCTCATTCAACAGTCACCAAGGGGAGGCGACTAGAAAGAACGTCTATCGGGGACCCAGGTCCGTATTCATGAACGATGCCTTTACTTAAGTAAGGTTTCATATGTGACCGAAAGATAAAACCATATGGTAACAAAGTTCCTGGCCAGATACCACATACATTATCACCGTCGAGATAACCATCTCCAGGTGGTTGAAAGACGTAACCATAGCGAAACTATGCATTATCATTAACCATAGCGAAACTATGCATTATCATTAGGCCCGGACTTATGAATATACTTTCACCTCCTACCATAGGGGACTCACGAGAAAAAAAAAAGTATTCTCAATGGCATAGGCGAAATCTCATTTTCAAGCAAATCAAATCCATCCATTACATATAAAGCGTAAACGCTTTCATATTAGAATGCGTTATTATATATGACCAACACCTGATAATTATGGTTATTCTTATGCCGCTACACTTGAATATCATTGATGCCTCGCTCTGAATTGAAGGAAACTATCTCTTCGCTAGCACTAACTGAAATTTTATTAGGTAAAAAAAAAGTCAATACATGAATCAATCGATCTAAAAAAGGAACGATGAGAATGTTTTGAGCCACTAAAGCTGTTAATAAGATACGTCAGGCAGAGAGAGAGAGAGAGAGAAAGAGGGATGGCGAGAGAAAGAGGGTGACAAAAGGAGAGAGGGGGAAAGAGAGAAAGAGAGAGGGGAAGGAAGAGAGAGAAAAAGAGCGAGAGGATAAGGGAGAGAGAAAGAGAGAAGGGGAAAGAGAGAGAGAGGGAGAAAAAGGGAGGGGAGGGAAGACAGAGAGAGAGAAAAAAAGAGAGAGGGAAGGAGAGAGAAAGAGAGAGGGGGAGATTATTTCACTCGTTTTATTCGTGACATCAGACCAGTCGAAATAGCTCAATGATATCCTTTTTCAGGTATGGGGCGGAGGTAAAAGTTTAAAATGCAAAAGCTGTAGTAATTCTCTGTCAGAAATAACCCAACTAAAAAAAACAACCAAATTAAGAAAGTCAGACAAATGTTCAGCGAATACATAATATTATATTATGCGTATATTTCAGTTTTCATGTTCTTGTCCAAATGACGCCAGGCCGTCTGTCTGCGGGCATATTTTTTTTCACCGCACGGGGATAAAGTCCCTTAAGCCTGAGAGAACACAATCCTCGGATTTGTCGCCCCTGCCTGGCATCTGTATTGTCTCCCCTTGGCCGCTTCATTAGAGTGTAGATTGCATCCAATCAGCGACCCTCATTGGCATGACAGGGACCTCTTTTGTAGCTGTTTAGCTTGCCTGGGCTCGCTGTCTGTGTGTGTGCCAGTGAGTGTGTCTGTCTGTATGTTTCTTCCACAGGTTTGACACATCCGCTGCCAGGTTCCTTGCCCGTTCTCTCTATCGCCCTTTTCATTTATCAGTAAGGGTAGCCTTTCCAGCGTCAATTGTGGCTCTTTGAGAATGCCTTATGCTGATGCCATTCGGAGTGCTTTACTTTACAGGGTGTGCATGAATGAATGAATGAATGAATGAATGGGTGGATGACTGAGTGAGTGAGTGAATGAGTGAATGAATGAATGAATAGATGGATGGATGAATGAATGAGTGAGTGAGTGAATGAGTGAGTGAGTGAGTGAATGAATGAACGAACGAATGAATGAACGAACGAACGAACGAACGAACGAACGAACGAATGAATGAATGAATGAATGAATGAATGAATGAATGAATGAATGAATGAATGAATGAATGTTATCCGGTGCCACGGTAGTATTCCACAAGTTTGAAAACGAAGACTCCTCCTGAAGAAAACGAAATGCTATATGTTATCTTTTTGTTATCTTGTATTACCTTGGCTGAGTTAAATTAGTTCGTTCTTTCAACTGTACTTTTCCACCGCCGGCCATGCAAGCTTTTCACCGCCGCAGTGATTCTTGAAGCTGGCCGGTGCTGGTCCGACTTCTAAATCTGGCGTTTTGGTATTCCGAGTGCCATATGAATGGATGACTGAGACTGTTTGCCAAGGTGTCTATTATATGTGAGGGTCTAATTTTTCCTTGGAAATTTAAAAGAAAGGAAGCTTTTCTCAGATAAGATGAATATTACATCCCTTATTTATATCTTTACTGGTCTTATTTGTTTGTGTTATCCTACCAAAGTTAATCAGTCCGATTTCTCTATTGTCCTTTCTTTCATCAATAGGAGATCGTTGTGCCTAGCCCTATTACTTCCCTTTGCCAGACAAAAGACGGGTTGAGCAAATAGTGTAAAAAGGGAAAAAATCACTGTTACTTCATGTCATTCGAAAGACTTATCATCAAAAAAATTGATAAAATTATAACAATAAGAAGAAAACATTCTCTTTATACCATAATTACTTTGTATTATTTTTATGCTGTATGTTTCAAGCAAAGGGTACAAGAGTGAATTCCCCCCCCCCCCCTCTTTACACTGCTTGTTCAACATCTCTTTTGTCTGGCAAAGGGAAGCAATAGGACTGGGTATATATGATCTCCAATTACAATCTCAATTTTTAGTTTTGCTCCCCAACATCGATATGCTTTTCAAAGTCTGAATATGGAAGATAATGCCATTATGTTTAGCGATAACAATAAGAACAACAATAGCAAACAGTAACAACAACAACATCAACAACAACAGCAACAGCAACAGTACTAGCATCACCAAGAGCAACAACATAACATAAGGAGAAAATGAAGGAATTTATATGTGATGATGAAGAAATTTAAAGGACATGCAGAAGAGGTTTGAAAATGCCACGAAAATCTCAGCGTTCTTAAACTGCATCCAAAGACAAACGTTCTTCACTCAAGAGTTCTCACTTTTCTCGTTTATTGCTCTTTGAAGAGCTGCACTTCAATCCGGCGTGACTCCGCGCACAACCACGGATCTAATTGCAACCTTGTGTTCTTACGCTGCCCAAAATAGTGCGATTGTTAGCCGGCAAAGCAAAAGGTCGCGACCTTTTGTTGACAAAGGTCAACGGTGTGATAATTAATGTAGAGTTCATTAAAGTTTCATGGCGGCTATTGAAGCCGAAACATGGGCAGGTAAAAAGCTTAACCGTGTGCGACCCTCGCTCGTGAAGCAGCGCCCTTTGCGAGGCAATCGCTCTCCAGAACGAGGTTTGGTTTCCAAGACAACAATGGCGCAGACGCTACGGGCTTCCTGGAGACAATAAACAATGAGTGCGAGAGGCCAGGAGGGTCGACACCAGACATGCAGGTTCTCTGAATGAAAGCAGGAGGAGTGAAAAGATGTTTTCCTTTTTCTTCTCCTCCCGGCGTTCAGCGATTCAGTGAGAGCCCATTGAGTCTTCAAGAAGCTAAAGGAGGAGACTTAGCGGGCAAGGAAGGAGGGCAGTGAGCGGGGGGTGGGAAGAGAAGAGGTGTTTGTCAAGAGGAAGAACGACCCTAGCATAGACAGCCGAGAGGACCAGTTGTGGAAAGGTATCTTCAGCGTTAGCAGGTTTTGTTTATCTGTGTTTTTCCTTATCTTTTTGATTGTTTGTTTTTAAAGATATGAACCCCATGGGAGAAAGTTTATGAATAAAGTGTATCGTTATACAAAATGCATGCACCGTCTTTATTTTATATCTCCAATTATCAGTCAAAGGATTTCTTTATTTCCTTTTTTCTATCGTTCTTCCTGTCTTTCTTTTCCTTTTTCTTTCTGTTCTTCTTTCTTTTTTTCTCTGTTTCCTTTCGTTCTTTCTTACTTGCTTTCTTTCTTTTCTTTTTTTTCTCTTTCTTCATTTTGTTGCTTTCTTTCCTCCTTTCTTTTGCTGCCTTCGTTTCTGTCTTTCTTTCTGTCATTCTTAACTCTCTTGTCGCTATCTTTTTTTTTCTTTTTGTTTTTCTACTGGTCTTTCTTTCGTCTTTTGTTCTATAAGTTTCTGTCATCCACGTCTGACTTCATCCTCTTCTACAGGATCAGCTCTTCTCTTTTTGTCTTTCTTTCTTTTTTTCCCCTATTCTCACCTTCCTTTCTTTTTTTTCCTCTATCATTTGCAATGTTATTCATTATGATTTCTTTCAAAATAAATCATTTTCTTGGCTTGTCGCCTCTGTTTCTCGCCTGGCATTTTCTTCTATAACACCTCTCTAAAACACATTGATTTCGTAGCATGGTCTTCCCGCGCTGGGCAGTCATCTCTCTACATGTCTATGATTTCTTGAGCCCTAACCTGCTAGCATATTGTATAATTATTGGCAAACACTACAAGTTCATAGTACACCGTATTTCCTTCTTTATCTGCACACCTTTTTTTTCTACTACAGATTTTATTACTGTTTAAATCAGGCTCTCTGACAGGATTCCAGCTGTATTTTGTTCGTCAATCTCTTTAACCTAGTCCAGAAAAATTAAACTTTTTTAGTTTCTTTTTTCATTATAGCCAAAAACAAGCTCCTTACTGCATCGATAAAATAAATAAATAAATAAATAAACAAACAAATAAATGAATAATAATATAAATAAATAATATATTAATAAATAGATAATAAATAAATAAACGAAAAATAAACAACCAAATAAAGAATAAGTGATAAATAGATAATAAACAAATAAACAAATAAATAAATAAATAAATAAATAATAAATAATAAATAAATAATAAATAAATAAATAAATAAAACACAGCAAAAAGAAAATAATTACAACAACAACAATAACATGTGACTGACCAGTCGAAAAGCAAAGCAAATAAACAAAGAAAATATTCTTTTTTTTTTTTTAAATCACCAAAGTGAAGGGAAGGGACATCTACACCATATTATGTAGATGTTCTTTTTTTCCCACTTAGTCCTGCGATGTAGAAACATCAGATAGACATGCGTGCAACTTAAAATAAAACTCATCATGTCTGTCCCCTTCATTGATAACGGTTGAATTTACGATTCGGGTACACGCTTCGCTCTTTCTAGCTCTCTCTCTCTCTCTCTCTCTCTCACTCTCTCTCCTTCTTTTTTTGTGTCTTTCTCCCTCTCTTATTCTCTCTCTCTCTTTTTCTTTCTTCCTTCTCTCGCACTCTTTCATGTTCTCTCTCTTGTTCTCTCTATCCTTTTCCTCCCGACTCTGTCTCTCTGCCATCTTTCTCCCTTCTCTCTCTCTCTCTCTGGTTTCTCTATTTTCTACTTTTTTTATGCCTTCTCTGTCCCTCCCCCTCCTCTCTCTCTCTCTCTCTCTCTCGCTACCTTTTTTCTCCTGTCCATCGACCATTTATCACCCGTACAAAGACCACACAATATGAGATAAAACAAGAGAGGTGGAGGCCGGGGGGTGGGGGTGGGGGTGGGGGGTGGGATGGGAGGGAGAACTGTGTATGTGAGTCCATCGATGCTCAATGGTGCACGTGTGCTTATTGTTTTTCCATAGCCAATTGGTGAGTGACTCTGTGCGTGTGACCGTGAGACATTCATTTGCATTTGCTGCATGCAGAATCCACATCCGCAGTTCCCAGAGTCTAGAAATCCCTTAAACGTCAACTAAAAACATATATTTATTTGTTTAAGAAACCACCTCTGCTGTCTAAGTGACAACTTTACTACCATGAGTGCCAGTCATGTTTGTATGTTAGCATATGAGAGTGTGACTGAAGGTTGTGACCCTTTGTCCACTGTTTACATCATCACATTCAACACTTATTAAATTGATATTTTCATTTCTCTCTGTCACAGGATTTTTTTTTTTAAATAGACGTTATTTTTCTTCTTCTTCTTCTTATTTTTTGGGTCAAATTGTGAGTTTATATCATTCACGATACTACAAAGAAAACACATTTTATAATCGCTTTAAAATGTTGAAGGTGATAGCATGAATGACGGACAAAGTATACGATTTTTTGTCACAGTCTCATGTAACATAAAATAAATGATCATGTTTGTATGTCATAATACGATACAGTATACCGTATACTGTTGCTTCTGTCTGCACTGAGGCATGCATAAACAATTGCATAATCACTGAAGTGGTGGTTGGGTTTGTTATGATAATATATATAAGCCGGTGAACGTTTGCGCTGATGCTTATGTATTTGTGGCTCCTGATTCTATAATGCAGCCCTCAGTATGGGTGGGTTGTGTGTGTGTGTGGGGGGGGGGGGGGGAGTTGTAAGGCGCTATACAAATACACTTCTTTTTATCATTACTATCACGTGTACAGAGCATATAATTTATTACAATATGGGAAGTGGAAATGCTAAGACTGTGCTAAGTGATAAGACTGGTCAAGTTTTGAGAAAACTTTATTTTTATTTTTATCATTACATTATTTTTTTACCTTCCACTGTATTGTGTCTTTAAAAAACCGGGCTTTGGATATATTTTCATTTCTATTTTTATTTTATTTTATTTATTTATTTTATTTTATTCTATTTCACTTTATTAGATTTCCTTTTATTTATATTATTTTTTGTCTGCGACAATGAAACAACAGGTCCCACAAAGCTAGCCTTGTGATTATGGCAGAGTGTTTAACTTAAATAAAGAAACATATCAACCTAGTACAATGATACATACATTTCTATTGCTCACAATATCACGCTCACGCTGAACACCTGAACGCGATGTGACGCACTGCTCAGCCTTGGCGCTCTAGTCCCACCCTCTTCCGGCGCTCGATCGTACTGACTGAGCGGATCGAATGCGGAATAAATCACCTCGTGAACCACTGGAGTGTGACGGGCTGACGTGTCATAGGGGAACACGTGGAAATGTTGGGTTAAGTTTTTTTTTTGTTTTTTTTTACGCCTTTCAACCTCCAGTGGGGGTGGTTGTCTCGGAAATCGTTAGGGAGACAGCATGTGTGAGTGACCCATATATTGCCATCACTACAACCACTCACTGTGTCAAGGAGAAAGGATGAGAGGAGAGAGAAAGAGAGGGAATAAAGAATGATAGAATGATAGGGGAGGGAAGATGAAAAAGTAGGAGGAAAAAAAAAAGCCCACCGGTTTTACTTAAATGAAAAACGCGAAATAATAGAATATGGAATGAACAGTGAATGATATATATACTATATGTAGATAGATAGATAGATAGATAGATAGATAGATAGATAGATAGATAGATAGATAGATAGATAGATAGATAG
>JBCEWB010109525.1:0-11855 GCA_039654565.1 Peronia peronii
TCTATCTATCTATCTATGTATCTATCTATCTATCTATCTATCTATCTATCTATCTATCTATCTATCTATCTATCTATGTATGCTTGTATCTGTGTATCAATGTGTATGTGTATCTATATATCTATGTATATATGTATAAGTCTTTGTATGTATGTATGGCTACGTATATGTATCTATGTATCTCTCTATGTATTTATATATCTGTATGTCTACGTACGTATCTATATATTTTTGTTTGCATCTATGTATCTATGTGTTAGTGTATGTATGATGTGCCATATGCTTTTACTAATGGACGAAGATCAACCAAAGAGAAGATATTCAGGAGGAAAGCAGAGAGAACAAACCTTCAAATTGAAAAAGTACGGGCAGATGGTGCCAGAATGTAGAAAATGGTGTTCCTAAATTCAACTGGACTGGATGAATGGTTTGTTAGAAACCCTGTTATCCCACGCGGAGTTCAGAAATCCGAATTAACAAAGAAGTCTCACTACGACCGTGCCAGAGAGGACAAGCTGTTCCTCAATGCTTAGGTGTTGTTTAATGTAATGTGCCTTTTTGAAACCCCTCCTCCGTAAAATTAACGACTGTAATTCAGACATGTCCATCTGTGCTTCTTATTCAAACAGAAGTAACAAACTACACCAATTGCTACTCTGTGTGGGTATTCAAAGCCAAACATTACATGTTGAAAGGAAAATACATAAATGTCACCAAACCCATTTCCCCTTTGTGTCCTGGAGTCGCCCCAGCTCTTCCGACCACTCCAATATTTATTTGACTTGAGTTGGCTGGGAATCAAACTCAAACCAATCGCTCTTGACAAAATAACTTTAGCAGCTTCGACTGTTTTGAACAATTACCCCATTCCTACAACCAAATGAGCTGTGTGAAAACTGGCAACCCACAAACACTGTCCGGATGAAACGTCGCAACCCTCCCGCCCGCTGGTTACGTGGTTTCATCACGACAAAAATAACGTATGAAACCTCGCATCCCACCGCAAAGCCATTTTGTAGACACGTGATTTTCTAGTAGTAATCAAGTTTCAAAGATGTTTTCATTTGTCCCTAGCAATTTTGATTCGTATAGATCTTATTCAATAGTAAATCAGTTCTTTGCCTGGCCTGTAAAATGTTCCTTTCTGGGGTTACAAGGTTTCATCACTCCACTAGCCATATGTAAAATTAAATGTACATGGAACTAGAATCTTATTGCTGTAATAACAAATGTCAAAATGAGAGCTGAACTTTGCCATGCCGACACTCAATCATCATATCCTTCTCTTTGTTTAGGACAGGACGTGGCAGTTATTGACAGGACGAACATGGCGATGCTACTCATAAATAAGATGAATATTCAATACCTGTTGATAGATATAACAGGATATATTATGAAGAATATATAAAAGATTTTCAGTAAAAAGGCTAGGATAGTATACTGGAGAGGAAAAAATCTAATAATCTGATTTTTTTTTTATGTTCCAAGGATCAGATATAGAAATTAATTATCTCTTTTTGAAAGACTTGGAATAAACTATTCTAAATTATTTCAGAACCATAATTTGAAGCAGTGTGATACTGAGAAATTAAAAAAAAAAAAGGGGGGGGGGGCAATAAAGAAGAGAGTCAGGCACAGAGACATAATAATAAAAATATCTATGATAAGAAAATAAGGGCTAACTTGCCCTTATCTAGGTGAATAACGCAGTATCTATAAAATCCAGGAATTTTTCAAACTTAATCAATAGAATAAAAAGCACAGTCTATCCTCGTGTTCCTCCTCTCAGAATTCACTTTCTTTTCTTGCACAAGAAAATCATTAATCACTCCATTCTTCAGAATAGATCAATCTCGACTTGCACAAAATGACTATAAAATGAACATTACTCTTTTGAAAATTCACTGATTATCAGCTGCACTGGACAATTATCCCCTTCCTTTATCATTTTGAATAAAGTCATTGTCCAGAATCATTGTTGTCCCCTCCGGACTGACAGGACAGAAAATCTCTTTTCAGTGTCACCTGGATGGGAAAAAATAATTCAGTAAATTAATTTTATTAATGCTTTACCAATGTGGATATCGCCTACATGTGTATACATGAAAATCAATGACACCTATGAAATTGTAAAGAAGCAGTTATTCAAAAGGTTACATTAATGCTCACAATTTGAATTTTGTCAGAAAAACTGCATCAATGCACACATGCTGCGACTTGTGGGAGAAACTGCTTCAATAGACTTGTTTCGCACCTTGTTGAAAAAGCTGCATTAAAGCAGTTACTTTGCAACTTGTCGGAAAAGCCGCATTAAAGTTCATATTTCACAATTTGTCCGAAAAGCTGCATTGAAGCCCTTACGGAACAATTTGTCGAAAGATGTAACATCAATGATCACATTTCACAATTTTTCAGAAAAAAAACTTCATTAATGCTCTTAAAATACAGCTTGTCAGAAAAGCTGCCTGAGTGCTTATATTTTGTTATATATTGAAAAGCTGATTATAGCACTCATTATCCAGCTTGTCGTAAAGCCGCAATAAAGCTCTTATTGTTGCAACTTATTAGAAACGGTGAATTGAAATAATAATTTTTAAAAAATTAAAGCATGTTGACTGTTGAATAATACACAGAATCTAGATCTAGATCTAGATGTTGTAACGAATCATGATTATACATGTTGGGTACACGTGAGAGTGTGCGCTGTGATTGATGTTTGGCGGGTACCCATTGTATACACTGGCCCCATGCGAATGTGTGTTGTGAGCGTAGAGTGTCTGAGATACTCTCTACGCATTATGTACGGGATAGTTCTAGCCATGTATGCTTACGTCACGTGTCTACGCACTACATCACGGTTTTGTGTGTGCGGCCCTAATTTGTGATGACGACTTGTTTCTTCGAGGGGGTTCGAGATGCGCACTACGTCACGGTTTTGTGTGTAGCAATGATGACTGCTAAGGTCGAGAGAATTCTAGTCTGTGAGAGCTGAGTCTCGTAGGTTCGGGACAGTCCAAGATTAGCTGTTGTCTATGTAAGGACTCAGTCAGACAAACTGCGAGAGGAGAGCAAGCAGTAATATGCAGTGAGAGCTGTGTGCATCGAAGTTAGACAGCTGCCATGAACTTTGCTTTGTTACCAAGCACCTGCAATAAATTCTGCATTATTTCGACGTCGAGGATTCCTGTTTTTATTTCTCCATCACTGTGTGCGTCTTGTCCGCATTCACCGGATGATCACCACCTACAAAGTCACGCACGCCTAACATCCATTCAATATCCACAAAGTTCGGTTCGTGACAGATGTCTAGATCTTGGACTTGGAATTTAGTCTTTAAAACTAAAATCTCCCTGTAAATCTAAAAAAGAAAAAAAAAGTTTTGAACAGTGTTCCAGAGAGTTTTAGTTACTTGATGATAAGATATTGTAAGTAGATAGATTACTAGATCTCGATCTAATCTAGAATTGGTGGATCAAACTAGTTGGTGGATCACGAGTTGGCTTCAATTTCGATGTTGCTATCCAAAAGTTGAACAACACAATGCTAAAAAGCATCATCATAGGAATAGTGATCATCAGTAGCATGGTGAAAGTTCTTCGATTCAAAAACGCGAAAGTGCGTGGAGCAAAAACAATAGGAAGAAAAGCTTCTCATGATCGACAGTTGTATTTCGCTCGCCGAAATTGTCACCTGACCTGGCGTGGCCAACCAGCGTGGTGGATTCTCCAAGGTTGTTAGGGAAATCGAAAATTGTTAATAATATTAAATGTTCCCTCACTCATTTATTTTAATACAGCTGGTGAAAAAAGACCATTGTTGAAGTGGGGGAAGGAAAACGCTTTCCAGTGGCACCACGTTCATTGGGGCTGAACCATTCTCATACCGAGAGAGACCACGGGAAAACACGGTAAAAACTGCCCTTTTTGCACAGATTTTGCCCTGCCAGATCGAAGGTGCCTTACAAAATTCGCTTCAAAATACACTTTAGAAATCCTTTTGAGTGAACCCATTTGGTATAAACAAAGTTACGTGATTCATTGACAATTTGAAAGCAAAATCTGAAAATCGACAAAAATCGACCTCACCTATGTTTTTCACCATTATCTCGAATCGGCTCAGCGACTTATGTATGGATTCAACAGGCGGCGTCACCGGTCAAAAGCATACATAAGTCGAGTTTTAGGGAGTATGGAAATATATATATATCACCTTAAAGGGCATTTCGTGTCCTTTCCAGTGATACCACGAGTGCCGAGTTATGCTGGATTAAAATCATGAAACTGGGTCACTGAGCAAAATCAAAATTTTGAGATTTAAAGTTGGGACATCTGGTCTCACTAAAGCCCCTAGCAACAAAGGTTCACCATGTTGAGTTATACATCAAATTATAGATAATGTTAAGATCTTCCTATCTGTGAAAAAAGTTGAAGGATTGGACAAACAATGTTTAAAAAAGTTATTGGAGTTTGAATGAAAGTGTGCCCATGAAAACTGAGAAAATTCGACCCTTAATTTTTGTCCATATTTCTTTATGAGCATGACCTATATTGAATTATGCTTTACACTGAAGACTTACCCCACTGTTTTCAGTTGGTGTAAACTAAACAGTTTTGAAATAATTTGATTGTTGGGAAATTCTTGAATACATTATTTTCTGATTACATAATTCATTTCTTCCCCATTTTCCAAATTCACTGAGCTGATGGCTCAGCTGGTGGATAGAACTTTATATCTCATTAAACTAGAAGTGAATAATTTTATGGCACGGAGATACATTTTTTATACATACTCTTGCACTTGTCAGAATATTAGAGAGGTTAAACATAATTCAATAATCGTTTTATTTGCTGGAAATTAGAAGTGCACATTTCAACATATAAGTGGATGAGAGGAAATTACTTCTTAAATTGAAATTATCATTTCAAGATCACATAAATTTATCAGAGGGAATTCAAAGGTATGGAGACTGAGATGAACATGAAGGGTTACACTGACGATCAGTTATTAATTCTCATGGGACTTGTCTTTAACTTTCATTTTCTTGTAGCGACACAATCGGTTTGTAATCTGCTCGCTACAATTCACTGACTACCGGGGTTTTTGAGGCTCGGTATTCCCTCAGTACCGACTTTTTCAGTGAACCCTTTAAAAAATCATTTCAGCAAAAGTAGTTAGGATACAGCTATGAAACATCACATTTTTTAACAGAAGAAGAAGAAGAAGATGAAGAAGAAGAAGAAGAAGAAGAAGAAGAAAAAAAAGAAGAAATGGATACGATTACGTCACTAATTGACTGTCACAGTATAATCTGGTAACAAAATATACTCATTAATTATTGATAAAGTATATTCACCAGCTGACATGTAAGAAACTTTGAGTTTTAAAATACGAATCCTACAATCAAATGATGTTATGAAGTACTTTATCAAAACATTTAACAGTTTAATATCACTATCCGCATGGCTGTCTTCATCAGTTTTGCGCCAGATACTTGATCCTTGATCTTTGTGCTCAGCCCTATTACTTCCCTTTCTTAGACAGAAGAGATGTTGCACACAGGGCGTACGGAAAGGAGAACATTCAGTTCAGTCCGGGAAGCCGCTATCTAAACTGGGGTCACAGACGTCAGATGCCTGGTGGCTCTGAAGACGGCGCAGTAGCTGGCTGAGCTGATTGATAGGGCTCACAATTACTCAAAGTTCGCCAAATCCTGAAACCACACTTTCTATGCCCTGTACTCATACTGTTCATGAAAAATGTCTCTATAGCCCCGTATAATTTTTATCCCTGTATCTTTATCATTAATGCCAACAATTGGGTGAAAAAAAAAAAGCCTTTGTTGGATCAATATTTTCCATTAGTTTGCAGACATAATATGCCAAAATCATCAGAAACCTCCAGATGAATCAAAGTATAATTTGACATGGTGATTTAAAACATGTTCTTGAATAAATTCATCAAATTAAAAAACTGTGTGGGAAAAAAGCATAAGCTGAAGAAGACTTTTTTTTTCTTCTGCAGATATGACTTTTCCACAGAGCCCCAAACCCTATATCTCCTCTTTGACAATCAGTAACATTAATGTACCATAGGCCTACAGTTCAGCTGTTTTACACAGTTTCTGTACATTTTACAAACACCCGATTTCGATAACAGTACAACGCACAATTCATAGCTAAAATTTGGTTTTTGTATCTTTACTTTCTGTTTCATGCCTACTCTTTTACAACTGTTATGCCTGAGTGTCAGTGGAATTTCCCTCAGTTTGGAGGTGAACTGAGCATCAGCTGATTCTTGATTTTTTTTCCTGCTAAACTTCTCCTAACTCTGTCAATTTGTTGAGCTCTTCTTTTTTTTATTGGTGTTCTTACATCTGAGGACGGTTTCCTAGACATACTGACTCTTTGAAGTACCAAAGGCTGAGCATCTGTTCTATACCTAACAAAAGTATGCTGAGGATCACACTGCAATTTTCTCCTGACTAAATGTGTGAGCACTTCCTCTTCTACAGCAATTGATGGTTCATTTATTGGTTTATTTAAAATATGATCTATGGTGTCTATTTTCCTTATCATAGCTGAAGCCATACTATGACTGAGTTGGATATGTGTCTGCGATCTCTTTATCATAGTCGATGATGCAACTGGGCGAGCTGAAAAATTATCTTGGCTACTATCGATGTCCTCTGTAGTGTCATTTTCAAAGTTTTGGATGACACAACTTGTTCATTGTATAATACAAGGTTTCTATCTGTTATGGCACACTGAACAATAATGAACTGTCTTGGTATTGCCAAAGTTACACCAAATGCTTTGGCTCTCTTGCATATGTTCTTTTCCACGTCTCAGAGATATCGCACTTGGTTTTTGTCGTAGGTTTTTGATAGTTGATACACATTTCAGGCACAGAAATTTGAAGTGGGTATCTTCAGCATCCAGTCCACTCCAAAGATTAATAAAAGGTCAACAGATAGGTGATGGCACTGCTCTGATTTTATGTCCTTCCTAGTAAGATATTTTTTCGGCCATACAAACGGCACAGTGGATTCACACATTTGTGATGACTTTCAAGGATATGCTCCATGTCAGCAACCACGTTGTGAAGAGCGTTAGTACAAAACAAAGATCACCGATTCTACTGGAAAAAGTATGGTGCTAAATATTAGACAAATGTTTCTGTAAACAATTTATTTTAGCATTTGACTACAGTCCGAAGGAGGTTGAAAGACGTATATAGACTGTAACGTATAGTCCGAGAGAAATGTAGTCACACTACTTGCCACATAATTACCAGATTTTTCTCAGTTGTCTTTTTTGTCACTTTTCATGAAATGCATGTCCATCGAAAAACATTCTTTTTCAGCCAATCTGTATAGGCCTAAAGAAACCAGAACGGCGACTATTTAGAGCACTTTTTAACCATTATAAATATAAATCCATAAGCAGTGGTCTGTCTCCTGCCGTTGCCGATGCCAGTGTCCACAATTTAATGCTATAAATAGCTCCATGGCCTACAATGACATGATGTATTATTACTTAACTCTGTCGACCCCACCTACTTGCTGATCGTTGATGGTGCCCAATCCACAAATCGCCTCATTTTGTGTGTCTATTCATCTGCATTGGGCGTCACCCACCACAATTTTATCGAACTTTAATGACTTGCTCACTCTAGATCCAGCGCTGAAGCATTCACAGAGCGCCATAACTGGGATTTTACTTGTTTTGATACCAATCATCTGTATGATTTCCTGTATTTTTTTTTCTATTTAACGTTATCGGTGCCACGGTGTTAAAGGCCGCGCATTGCCCTGTGCTTTGTATCATGTATATCTTCTTTTACTTAAGGTGAGATTGAAAAAAAAAATGCTTCAGCCATTTTTTCACCGGCTTAGAGCGGTATTTGGTCTTTACGAATATCCATGCCGGTATTTGCAAAATAAATCATTCCATTCATGGACGTCATGATGTATTATCATGTATTACTAATACACGCATATCATCGTAAATAGTTTTCTTATACACAATCATTCATAGACTGATCAGTCAAATTAGCAAAGATGGCAAGTAATGTTACATTGTTAAAATATATAGAGAAAATTTTTTGAGTATATATGCAACACGAGCAAGTGGAAACAATTCTTATATATATTGCAAACTTGTTTTGTGCGTCACTCAAAATGCACTTGTACTATTCGTGACAAAAATGCTAAAAAGAACTGTCCCCCATATACTGATTATATATCAGCCTGAAAATAGAATATGACAAATAAAGATTTAATTACGAAATGTATCAGTAGTGTTCCTATAAAATGGAACTTTAACTAAGAGCATGCGCTGATGTTCATTTGGTCTTTTATGAATACATATTTACTCTAAAAATACGTTTACCGGCACTACAATTATTGTTTTTTTTTCTTTTTTTTTTTTTCAATTGCATTTATATTGGATTTTTTTGCTTTCAGTGGCAATTTTTGTAGCGTTTTTCTGCATTTCTTGTGTTTTTTGTTTTGCTGAAAAAAAAACAAAACAAAAAAACATTTTCATGAATCTCAGATTTAAATTATATGTGCTGATAAAAGTATTTGAAAGAGTTAAATTTAAAATGTATCTTGTTACACGAGGTCTTATGTGTATATACTGTATGTGGGTTATAATCAGTTTATGGTCTGGTTTTTTCCTCTTCGACCAATCTTTTCAAACAACTGCTTTTCTACATTTTATGTATTCCTAGCAACTTATATATTTATCTTACAGACTACATTTTTATTCGGTGACTTTAAACGTTTTATTTAAGTTACAAAACAGAACAGCCCACTTCGAGTAATAATGAATAAAGCCAGTATAACATATTTTCCGTCACTTTTCACTATTTTGATAAAATCTATCATATTATGTTACGACTGGGATTTATTCCTTAAGCCCAAACAGATTTTCAGTATCATTATAAAAATTGAAATCGATCCACTTTATGACAACTTTATCTTTTTCACATCATGTCTATAGATATCTGCCGAAGATGACCTATTATGGCTAACCATCGGTTGAGGGAGTCAGAGAGCAAATCAAGTACAGTAATCCCTCATTTATCGGCTCATAGCAGCCCCCCTCCCCCCCCCCCCCCCCCGCGGGGTCCGGGGTTTATAAGTAGGTTCTCTGCTCCCATTTACAGGCGGTGTAAGTCCGCCATCTGTTGGGTGTCTCCCATGGAGTGCCATCGTCGACATTCCAGGGCAGACATCACGTCTCTCTCTCTCTCTCTCTCTCTCTGTCTGCTTGCTCCTGTCTTCTGTCCTGCTTTCTTTCCTCTTTTCTTCCATCACGACCGCCATCAGTACCTGGTTCAGTGAAAACATAGGTCTGACCGTCTCTTCTACGATTACGTAGGCACAGTGTTGACCATAGGGTACGACCTGTAAGGGGGGAGAATGGGATCCTGGTAGTTGAGGTGGCCCAGTCTGCGGACTGTACCCCCACCAACACACTGCTTCGGCCCGGCCTTCCTCTGAGACGGGCGGATGAATACGGCCCGAATTCGTCCAGTCGGTCGGGTTCTCTCTTCCTTAGCGGACCGGCACTTAGGGTCAATTCTGCGCGACTTGCCTGCACGTCCCGTCGAGAATATATCACTGGAGTAGCCCTGGCACTCAGCTCTGAATATCCGAGCATTATGTATCCCCTTGTTGGACTGTGTGGCGGGTGAGACGCTCTGATGACGAAGCCAAAAAAATAAAATATATGGATCGTAAAACCAGCACTTCTCCAATCCCAATCCCCGACTTTCACGAAAAGTCACGCTACCTGCGTCTACTGGTGTCTGCCTTGTGGGCTGCCTGCCGCCTTATTTTATATAGCATACACATGAAATAAGGCTCGTTTTTAGTTCAGTGATGAACAAAAATGCGCCTGCAATCCAATGACCAGACAGAGACAAAGATGTGCTTTACGACAACTTTAGTTTTATTTATCTGAACAACTTATGAAGTGTCATATCAACAACACCAATACGACTGAAATTGAACTCGGCACCCAAGCTCAAATGACAGACAAGTCGTTTACTTAAGAAAACAAAATCGTATAAAATTATTTGAACATAGGAATTTAACAATATTCATATATATCTCACAGGTACAGTCTAATCTTTAACATGTTTTATTTTCTCCATTTAGTTTAAAGTTACGCTGTGCTGATGAGTGTAATATTGCACTCTCACGGTCCCGACATCAGTCATGTGATGTGTATGAATATGTATAAAAAGTCATATAAAATTATTTGAACGATGGGTTTCAACAGTATACATATGCATCTCACAGTCACACTCTAAACTTATAGGCAAAGAAATTTCTATTTATTTGGTTTGATAATAAATAAAATCTGAATTTTAACACATTGGTAGTTTTGTTTTCCATTTAGAATATAACGTCAGCATTTCTACAGGTGTATAAGCATGAGCTAACACAAAGAACAACATTCACAGAAGGCTGTTCTATTATTTCCTCTCTGTAATTGCAAAGTATTTATCTTTCACACACAATATAGATACAATGTTATACATATATAGATGTGTATTTACATTATAATATCATGTATATGGTGAAAAGAACATTTTCTTGTCATCTCACGCGGGAATGACCTCTCAGGAAGACAAGAAGTACTTGTGTTACTTCTTCTCCCTCCTTTCCACGTTAGGAATAAGCGTTTCTAGTTCAGAGGCAGTCTGTAGCCGATGGGTTTCCATTCTGGTTTTCAGTTGCTTTCTAACAAGCCCAGTCCAAAGTGCCAGGTCTGAATAAATGACAGGCAATGGCGCTCCAGGATATGCATTTTAGGAACCGTCGGGGACAAACTTTTCTGTATAATTTCAAAAATGCGCTGATATCTGAACTGCTGGCAACATGTTCTGATGAATGTATTTTGTGTGAGTATGAGATATAATTATGTAATTTGCCATAACAATGATTGAGTGCGTTGATCCGTTGTCAGCTCTCCTGTGTGGGTGCAAATGTGTCTAGTGAGACTGGTGAACACTGTCTTTGTTACATATTTGTAACAGTGGTCGTCGATAAAAGATCTAGTATGGTATGCCTGTCGAACAACAGCCCGCTCCTCTAGAATGTTCTCTTCAGTGTGAGTGACAGGACCCATATCTCCAGCAAGAAGAGTGAATTTCGAAATTGAGAATTTCCTCCTAACACTCTTCCAGTTGGTTTTGGTATCTGTTTCTATTTCTGACTGTTTCTAAAATACGTGACAGCCCTCTAAATACAAACGTTTTTCTTCTAATTAAAACTTATATGCCAGCCGTTCCGACATACTCATCAAATTCAGATAAAATCTGACATTATTATTGACTTTGTTCAGAGAAAGTCTAAGCCAGCAATACGTCAAGCTGATGGGTTTCTGTTTGAAGTAAAATATGGTGCTAGAGGGTATTACTTGGCTAGATATCTAGATACGTGGGGAGGACTTCAAAGGGATTTAATATAAAGAAGAGGTAACTTCAAACAGATGTGAAATCGCTAAATACTGACCATATTTTGTATACCATTGCATACATACATACAAACATACATACATACACACATACATACATACATACATACATACATACATACATACATAAATACATACATACATACATATATACATACATATATATACATACATACGTACATTCAGACATACATATCTATTTACCCATATACATACACAGACAGATACACAGATAGATCGATCAATGGATTACTAGATTCATAGATTGATAGAAAGAGATGATAGCTTCATAGATAGATAGATAGATAGATAGATAGATAGATAGATAGATAGATAGATAGATAGATAGATAGATAGATAGAT
>JBCEWB010109536.1:0-27717 GCA_039654565.1 Peronia peronii
TATATATATATATATATATATATACTTGGGCCCAGTATACTCGACTATGATCTCCACATCGTACACCATCATGACCTCATATTGTTTCTAGATAAACAAAAACAGACAATAATAAACAAAACTTCATTTCCCATTCTTGGTGGACCCAGCATTCTCACCTATATAGTACTGGCACCTATTCAAGCACTGGTTCATATACATTCTCAATGTTCCAGAATGAGACTGGAATTGGCTGATGAGCACATATGAGAAACAGTTTTAGCATGTTGTAAACAATGATATAACATATAGAGAATGATTTATAAACAACAGTATGCCTACACACAGCCTGGATTGGTCATCAGAGTCATAATGTCAGAACTCTGGGCCTCCATTCATGCCTGTCATTTTTTCCTAGGCATGAACAATCAAATTACAGCAAAAGGAAATTGACATTAAAATGGAAATACTTCCAAATGCAAAAAGTGTCAGTCTATAATCACATTTTAGAGCGAGCAGAGCAAGCCTCTGTATTGAATACTGATTTTTGAGATGCTGAAAGCCTCTCAAGTGAATGTGAATGTAATAAAATGAAAAACGTTCAAAGCTTACAACAGATGAACTCCTCAGCAGTTGCAATTTGGTAATACATTAATCATTATGTCATTCATTGACTAATATAGAATGTAAAACTGGTATAAACTCTCTTCCGCTTTGCCCACAAGGCTGGGATATATCCCATTAAATGGCATTCACCACCACTGGTTCTTATGCTGGTGAATAAGCAAGGACAGTCTATATAATGATCTGTGATTCTATTACCTTTCTCCAGCCCTGTGACCATAATCAAAGAAAATGACTGAAAGTAATTAAATAAAGTGAAAAAGTAACAAAAAAGTGCAGCACTCATCTGCCTATTTTGCCTGGGGTACAAAATTTTACACTCTATTATTCACTAATTCAGTGTCTGCCAGTCTGTCTGTGTCTTGGTTTGCACATTACCTCTAAAACATAGATGGCATAATCCCTGTTGGGTGGGTTGATCCAGTTTGGTGCCTCATTGTCAGACTGTAGCACTTCCACTTGCACAGGCGCCTCTGAGGTGCATTGAAATGTAGCATTCTGACCTCTCATGTCTGTTGCAGTCACATTAAAGCGGTATACACCTTCTTTGTTCTTCAAGTTTCCTGCCACTTGCACACGTCCACTTTGAGATCCAATACTAAACAGATTGGTAGATTCTGTGGAAATTGGAGAACAAAACCCCTTCATTACAGTAGCCGTTTTTCTACAGCCATTTTCCTGCTGCTGTTTCCAATTCATTTCAAAGTTAAACTTCCTCCACTCTGATACATATTGTTTTCATTGCAAACAGTTTACTTAACTTCTTCAGGCAGAATTGCACTTTCCTGGATTTGAATCCTGTTTAAGCCTTTCAAGGCAAAGCATTTTTACCAATGCTGTTCCATTAATAAATATAGTAAAAATTAGGAAATTCCCCTCTTCCCCAAATACATGAACTTTGGTGTTTTGCAAATCGTTCCCACTCCAGTATTTTTCACCAAAGGTTCATTTTCTAGCCAGAATATGGTACAGCTAGATTATTACATATTATATATGACTGATTTGCTCAATTCCACAAACAATTATATTCTCATAAAAACATCGCCAACATGGATGAATAAAAACATCTGAGAGACAGAGCACAGAACAATGCTGAGGGATCGAACTCTAGACAGTCTTCCTTCAAGCCTGTATGCCTTAAAATATAAAGTGGTAGTGTCTTCCTTCTGTGGTTTTTCAAGAAATCAAAAAGAAAAAAGCAAAAAATATATATATAATGAGATATCATCTCTCTTTTGCATCAAGCTACAGCTTTTATTTACAGAGCAATTCCAAATGAAAAAAGGGGAAAGTTTGACAAAAGCAACAATTATTAGTGCTCCACAATCTAAGGGATACTAGTAAATTACAGCCTAAGAACCCAGTCACTGGGGGACAAAAAATCAGACTCCTAACGGACTGAAAGGCTATGCAATCCATATGACCACAGCCTTGACCGCTACAATATGTTGATCATTACGTCAGTTAAAATTTATCTATGTGCATAAAAACAGCTATTTACATTGTGTGTGAGTGAGCCTGCAGTTATTGATCATTTCTTAGTTCATAATGGTGCACAGCTTCTTCTAAGCATCGAGTGAGTTTCTACTTGATGATGACAGGATTGCCAACCCCATCGTGGAGAAATCAGGGATTTCTCTTTAATAAAAATAGGGATTTTTAACCTATGTCAGGGATTTTACATACTAAGAAGAAAGAATCTGATGCTAAAACTTGTTTTGCAGTATCCAGTCAAAGAATTTATGCACACAGCAGTTATTTACACATATTCTCAAACGTGCAGTATTTCTAATTAATGTAAAAACCAGGAAATATGTGCAGAAAAATCCAGTCACTATTTACAATTAATTCCTTGGCCTATGTGATAGTTTGATGAAAGTAAATGCCACAATAATCAGGTCTAGATCAATCATGTATGGTATACCAATATAAAATACTAGTACAAAAACCTGCTCAATGAACAGGGATTATTGAATCAAGAATTTTTTGTTGGATTACAAATGACAAATCTTTAGAAAGACAACTATAAACAATGTCTAATGAAAGAAGGGAACAGGAGGGGTGTGTGCGAAAATGTAAATTAAAAGCACCGAGTGACGAAGCAAAGGGCATAAAAGATGCAAAAAGTTACAATACAACAATATCACTACTTAAACTTTAAACATCTATACTGTAAATCTGCAACAAAACCCATAAAAGATTTATGGACTTGAAAACTACTGAATGTACCCATATGAAATTTGGCACACAACATTATTGCATAAAGATCTGTGTTTCTTCTTACATAAAGCCGAAAAAAAATTTACTACGTTTGACGTTATCCTGAAAAGGCAATGACAACTGAATAGTAAACTCGTGCGAATGTTTGATCTGAATTGTACGTTCAATAGATGACGCGTTCAAAACACCAAACACGTTTTCTTTGAGTAACATTAAGTATAATCATCCAACATAGCAAAATCGAGGTGCACACACTTGCCATACACTTTAAGTCGCAGGGCAGTATTGGTTTGACCTAAATTCAAAGGTCACGGGTTCTCTTCTAGTTGTAAAGTAAAACACAAAGTTACCATTGTCAAAATAGAGGGGGGGGGGGAATGCAAAATATTACCTATCGCCTCCCTTTTCCATTCAACGACTGAACTGAGTAGAAGTCAGGCTAAGCATATTATGCCGCGAGCTGCAATTCAACACACTACACCTCCCCTCCCCCCTCCCATTCTATCATCATACAATTCGAATCAAACAGCCTCGCGAGTTTATTATTCAATTATTATCGCATTTTAGCTTTTTTCGGGTTTATGTACATGGAAACACAGATCCATATGCAACAATGTTGTGTGCCAAATTTTAGATGGAATCCATTTTACATTTTTCGAGTCCATAAGCCTATTGTGGGTTTTCTTGCAATTTTATCATATAGATGACAGTGAAAGTAAAACATGAAAACCAGAGTGGAATTTATGGTGAAATCCAGGATGATCAGGATCAATAATTATAGCAATCTAAGATATGGCATAAGATTAATCATATCTTTGTTCCTTTCATATTTCTGTAATACCCCCCTCCCCCCTTTCCCATGTTTTTTCAAAATGTATGGTTTTGATATGATGCTGAGGATAGTGGGGTTGGGTAGAAGATGAGAAATCTGTGCTAATTCTCATCTCTGTGTGACATCAAACTTGCTGCATATCGTAAGGTTCAGTAGATGGCCGGTAGGCTTTCATCCTTTGAAGTCAGGAACCTACTGCTGGGCAGACACTGGGCCGATTACATAGGCTAAGACTGCATAAAATCTGCCCTCCCCTACTTTTCACCATACGGAGTGAGGAAAATCCAGAAAGGGGGCTGGTTAATAGCTCTACCAGAAGCTCAGTCAATGCTCACAACACAAGACAGGTAGACATACAGGTGAGACACTCGAAGCGACACTTACCACCACTGGCCATTTGAAATGGAGTAACTGGTCGTAACATTAAACAAGCATCCTTTGTTCTGGCTTGGTAATCATGCCATATGCATAATCATGGCAAGAGCACTGCAAAACTATTTATGTTGTGATAGCGAATGTAACAGCCTGA
Organism: Peronia peronii; assembly: GCA_039654565.1. Lineage (NCBI taxonomy): Eukaryota > Metazoa > Mollusca > Gastropoda > Systellommatophora > Onchidiidae > Peronia > Peronia peronii. Next base: position 4,185 of record JBCEWB010109536.1, read on the forward strand.
CCAAAAGCGTAGATCTAGGCTCTGTGTTTTTCTTTGTTGTTATTATTATTATTATTTAATTTATAAGAAACCTGGGATTTTAAGCACTTTTCCGGGTGCCCAGGATTTCACATGCAATCTGGGAAAATCCCGGTTTTTCCAGAAGGGTTGGCAACCTTGGATGATATTTGTTGAATGAAATCATGTTATCATTATGTTACCCTTCACATAATTCACCAGATCGACTGAAGTAGGTAAAACAATTGACTTGCCAAGAGGCTTAACTTATTCCTCCCTGTACACAGAACCAATCATGAAAACAAAGAAATATTTATGGATAGTCCACATATGGCCTGGTTACACAGCCACATGATCCTCATTTCCCTGTTCTCTTCACCTCATTCCCCATTTTACTGCATGCCTAATTTCTGTGCATTTCTCTCAAGTGGGCAATCTAATATGAAATTAGATCAGAAGTACTTGCGTGCCCTGGCCCAACAAGGCCGATTTATAATTTAGGAGCTCACGTTCTTGGATAGATAAATTACATATAAAGAAAAAATGTTGTTTTTGCAGTAGAGGGGGGTTCTTATGTGAAATATGCATCTTAGACCACAGGTGTTTGGGTGGAGGCCACTGATTTCAACTTTGAGAATGAACTTTCTTTCTTTTGCCCGGAGTTGATAGCATAAATAAAGTTGTAGCTTGACGCAAGAGAATCTTGCATTCCAGTTTGGGGAAAAAACCCTAACCCCTTGAACCTTGGGCCCCCTGGCCATACAAAGCTCTAACCCTGGGCTCCTGGACAAAATAACAATAAAAAGTGAAATTGAAGAAAAACTGCTCCAAAACAGCAACAAAGCTAACCCAAAACAAATTTATTGATACATTTGCCTACCCTATCACCAAATATCCATTTTTATGTGCCAATCCTACCAACTGGAATTATGAACTGTAGTCTTATACCTACATTTAGCTACAGTGGGTATGGCATCATCACCAGTATCAACATTTAGATCTAGATTCTCATCTGTATCTTACAGATTACTGCTGTCACTGTTGTTGCCATATCATTTTGAACCACTTCCATCTAGATCTAGATCTAGTTCCTCTTTTAAGTCACTTTCAGGGTAAGAATAATCAAATTCTTGTTGCCTGTAATCTTCCTAAGACTTCCTGAAATATGATGAGTTTCCTGGAATTCAATGAAGTGTCAGTTCGTTGAAAGATGACTTCATTTTTCAAAAAACATTTCAAACACAATCATTCATGGGCCCAGACTTCAGCATAAGTATTTATAGAACATCTGTTTACGTACAAAGTTCATGGAGTGATAAATGGGCAAGGAATTTTCATTTATAGGAGGGGGATTCCCGCACATCGATATATCAATGATGGGATATAGTGAAAGACGGCCTACATCGATATGTTGGTGTAACTGGCTCAAAGAGTTAATATGAGAGACTATCGCATCATCTCTGTAGGGCATACAGGCTTAATGTGAGACTGTTTCACATTCCATCACAAAAGAGTTAGAAGTTTTGACCTGCATTGGAAAACAAAGTATGTGAATGCCTATATAAATGACAAGGAGAATAGCTGGCTGGTTTGGACCTAATAATAATATGTTCAATTTCAGGCTATAAAATAGGCAAAGCAGGAGTCCAACTTCATGGTGATGGTCTTAAAACACTAAAGTTGTTTGGATACAGTTTGCACAGCTAAGGTATTTATCTCAGGTTTCTTGCACAGACAGACATCACTCATGATTTACATGTGACATCTGAAATATTAATAACGAATACATACAGTGACGAGTAGCAAAAAAAAACACATCTGTAACCAAAACAAACCTACTAGTATTTCCTCACACAAATCTACCTTTCATTCTTTCAAGGGCTACTTGATCTTCACTGTTATACAAACATAATCAACTGCCATAAATACACCATTTCCATGCATTAAATTTTTCAGGTGACCATTTACAGTTATCTCAGTCAACAGTGGGTTTTATTTCTACAATTTCCAAAAATGTTTCTCCACAATGTGGCACACAAAAATCTAGCACTACCTACCTGCTGGATCCCCACTGGTCATGTCCACCCCAAACACGATGTCTGCATTGATGCCAGTATCCTTGTCAGTGACCAGAATATCAATGATGTCTGTTTCCAAGGAGGCACTCTCTGGCACAGTGCCTATGTATAGGGTCTTCGAAAACACGGGACAGTTGTCATTGATATCTGTGATGGTGATGTACACCTGTCATACGAATATGAATATGAATAGTTTATTTGTCCACAAAGAAATACATTCTGACCAGTGCAGAAAACAATCAAACAAAAAATATATGGAGAATACACAGCACAACAATACTTAACAATTTCCATATGCATATGTATATACCTCCATACCTACATGTCCAAACACATGTATCACACACATATATATACACACACCAAAAGACCTACGACTGCGATAAAAATTATGTAACACAAAATTTCTCATAATTTAAAGCACAATATTTACAAAAACAAATGAACAATCAAACAACCATGGCTCTGGTCATTTTACATTAACAGAGGACACAGTGAAATTTCCATGAACTTCAGAATAAGCAAGAATGTATTATTCATTCTACTCTCAGTGAGGTGATTCTGACAGACAGAATATGAGCTGTTCCTGTAAACTATACTAAGTTCATGGATAATAAGGCAATATGCTTGAGAATCCTCTGTGCAGGAAAGTTTGAGAGCTATTTTGAGTCATCCCAACCATTTCTAAAGTTTTCCTAAGAAGAGATATGATTAACTCTAGAAGTACCAAAGCTCTTATTTGTTGCACAGGAATTCCTTTTCAAAGTAACATAATTTCATCTTAAACAAGAACATAAATTATGATAAATGTCATTATGGAAACCTATAATTCTATCCATCTCATTTGACTTATTCAAAAATGAGTTATCTAAGGTAAAAATGTCCTTGGAAAATGACAGAACATACTGCCAAACTTCAGATGAAAGTAAGCAAGTAATTTCATTCTTTTTTCAAAGAACAAAATAATATTGTTTCCACCAGCTTCAAAAATAAACTTTATCATATTAATGCTACCAACATATTGCAAAGTCTTTCAAACAGTGTAAATTCAGTACTCACCGGCACAGTTGTCTGACGGCGAACAGCTGGGTTCAATGGGCTGTCATATGCAATCACTTGAAAAGCATAGGAACCTGCCATCTCCCGATCAAAGCTGGCGCCAGGGCGGACTGTAATCTCCGCCTGGGACAATAAATTTATGCAAAACATTCAAACATTCAACAGACATAAAATTTCCCCTTGCAATATATAATTTTTTTTATTGTTCCTTTTAATTATTTAAAATTTATTTAATTTATTTGTCATTATTTGCAATGTGTGAATTAACTCTTTGACTACCATGATAAATCGGCTCGACTTTGGCACAGAAAACTACAGTGAGCCGACACATCGGCTCGGTTTGCTTTCCTGCTTTTCTTAATTCATGCCATATTTAAATATCACTGTTTTGTCTCAACTTTTTTGTTTATAAATTCTTATTCTACATCCAATTCTCTTTCCACTGGTATATAACATGATCAGTTTTGTGTGAAAGGAAACCAAATATTTGAAATTTAAAAATACGACCCTTTGAAACGGCCTGGTCAAAACATGGAACATAACCTGGTAGTCAAACGAGTTAAAATAAAATACTTTCACACATTTTTTCAAAGTTTTAATCTCCACGTTAAAAAAAATCAACATTTCTGAATGCCATATTGCGCACTTTGAAAGGAGTCATCTCTCAGTGATCTCTACTTTATGACTGCTGTATCTATTAATGTAATTATGAAAAAGTAAAGTGAAAGGTCAAGGTTAATGTGAAAAACATTTTTCAGGTTGAAACTCACAAATCTTTTGAACTCTCTCTGATAACAAGCAAGATGTGCAAATAAAGGATGGTCAGGACTCAACAAAAATATTGAGCAGAAAAAAATTCTTTTTGAATTGACTTAGTTTTTTTCACCACTTGATATGTTTTTGTCCATAAGAATCGCCACTTCTTTTCAGATGTACATCCAGTCACATTACTTACAGTCACATTATCAATTGTGAGGAGGCCACCAGGTTCATCCAGCATATATCGCACCTCACCAAAATCTCCTTTGTCTATGTCATCGGCCGATATTTGCACGTTGAGGCGTCCACCAGCTGAACCCTCTTCAATGTCCGTTCGGTAGAGATCCTGCAAGGACAACATGATACACACACCATAATCATAACTTTGCAAACAGAGAATAGTATGAATATAGATATAAAAATCTTCCAAAATTCTCACTGCCTTATGCTTTCTAAAAGTAAGAAAAAGTGGATGATTTAGAGACAGTCACGTAATTACATGAGATCTATTAGTGTTATGGATGAAATAGATTACAGGTATCAAAATGTATTCTGACATGACAGAAAACAATGTTTTAATACTATTATGCAAACTGGGTGGAATATGTGATTTGTAGCTAGATAGATGTTTAATGGAACAGCCAGCCTGGCAGCCCCTATTCATGTCAGAAAAAAAGGGGTAACCTAAGATGGAATGAAGAAATTTGTTCTCCTCAAAGAAATTAAAGTGTTGCCTCCCTTAGTACAGATCTGCCAACCCTCACAAAAGTGAAGACTCAAAAAAAAAAAAGGGGGGAAAATTAGGGAACAGGAAAGAGACTTCCTGAATGTCTCTGGAAGCTGTATTCATGAGCAAATTATCCACATTTCTTGCCTAGAATCATTGTATATTAGTTAACAAGCCAAAAGAACATCAGTGTATGCACTTAAAATTCCATTCGATATTAACATTTCACTATTAGATCTCTACTTCTTACATTCCTATCAGACTCATGATATAATGGGCAGCTTTTAGCTTTTGTCACCAGCAGTATATCAAGCACTGTAGGTCTACAGACACACGCCTTGGCAAATGGCAGCAGGCAGGACCACTGTTCATAGCAGTACACTGGAGAACCTATTTCATTCTTGATTTTGCCGAAAATGATACTTAGGTTACATTCAGAATGAGGACAAAGCATAAAATGGAAAAGTATATATGTAAAATGCCAAAATCTTCTGAATACGGAAAATTTTGTTAATCGCAGGTAGCAAGGGAAGCTGGGTTGAAATATGGGAGGATTCCATGTAATGCCTGAGGTTAGGAGGCAAGTCCGTTATGGCATGTTTAGGCACTCACAACAAATCAACACAGTGAAGAATCCTATTTCAATGTGTTGACTTTTGTTGCTTTGATCTATTAGGGATTGATATTTGAATAATTTTAAAAATATATATATATTACATTTTTGAAGGTTTTCTAAAAAACACACATATATATATGTGTGTTTTTTAGAAAACCTTCACAAATGTAATATATATATATTTTTAAAATTATTCAAATATCAATCATATATATATATATATGTGTTTTTTAGAAAATCTTAAAAAATGTGATGTTCATCCCCGGACCTGCAAACACCATAAACAGAGAACAATGAGGTACTTGCCTGTTCAAACACAGGTGAGTTATCGTTGATGTTACGCACATAAACGATGACACGAGTGGTATTTGACATTGGCGGTGATCCAGTATCGGTACATGTTGCAGTCAGCTCAATGTAATACTGATCCATGTTCTCATAGTCAATACGATTGCTTACAATCATAGAACCTTCAAAGAAATTCATGAATAAATGACGAATGTTTGTACAATCCACACAAAACGGACAATATTTTTCATAGAAGGATAACCAAAGCACTGAGAGCAAAATCAGGCAAAGTACTGTTGGCTTAATATTTCATTGCCCTTGAATTATATTGTCCTAACTACAACATAAAACTGTTGTAGTTAGGACAATGTAATTCTGGGACGACGATTTCTCTGAGAGAAAAATACAGAAACAATAACACAAATACGCAGATGCAGCAACCAAAACTTTGGATATGCCATAACATGTCAGAGAAAAACAGCAATGATAAACAGACTATATACATGCCGAAAAATAACAGCAAATACCTATATCATTGAGAGAGAAAACACAGTGATGATCATCCGAAAGGACTGTTTCACTATCTAAAATATACATCAACATTTGGCAATTTGTCACTACAAGACAGATCATACTGAAGAACAAAAAGACAGCTGGGTGGTATACTAGTTACAAATTACAAATATGTGCATTGAGCAACGCAGTTTTCATTCATCAAAAGGATTCTTTACACAGGATGAAAAGCATTCCTCACCTGATCCAGGTATAAGATCAAAAAATTCCCGCTGTCGTGGAAATGTCTGCTGTAAACTATAACCACTGATCTTGTCATCTCTGTCAATGCAGTTCAAGGTCTCTACAAAGGCATTGATATTCATTTCTTCATCAATTGTGATATTATAGAGCGGTTTGTCGAACTGAGGGGCTTGGTCGTTGACCTCCAGGATATAGATCATCAATGTTCCTGAAGATAATCATGTTCCGTTTTCATCATTATATAACTGGAAAAAGAATTTGTGTATGCCCACTACAATATTTCAGCTTTAAGATTTGAAATGTGATCAAAGAGTAAACATATGTAAAAGAAAATCAGAACATCTAACAAGGCACTTTACCAAGTGCAAGACAGATGTTCTGATTTTTCTTTTACACGTTTGCTCAACTTTGTGGCTTTTCTTGACATATAAAGGACATCTTAAATCCAATATCATTAAAAAGTCTCTTTGATGAAGGAATATTTTGTGGTAAATGGATGAAGCAAAGAGGCTAATGAGAAATTAAGATTCAGTGGATAACAGAACCGTGTCAGGGCCAATTACACTTTTCTACAGTTTTAATCAATTAAGGATATATTTAAGTGGTAAATGAGGCCGATTATGGTGTTTGATGTTTGAAAAGTGTCACCTGTGCCCTCTTGATTTGGAGTGGGCTTGACATCTCGTACCAGCAGAGAATAAGTTACACGGGATGTATTATCCCTATCTAAGGGAGCCGCCACCGTAACATCGCCCGTGTCTGGATTGATTCTGAAGAGGCTCTGTGGATAACATATCAAAACAAGCATGAACTAATTAATTGCTGCCATTATATTGCCTCTGGCTAATGGATACTATCCACTATCGAGGTGTGTCTGTGACTGCCAATAATTGGCTATGGCTGTTAGCACTACCTGTAATACTGCTTTTGTTTTTAATGATTACAGCAATGATATTCCGTTGGGATATGAAGAAAACTTTTTCAAAAAAATTGACAGGCTTTAAGGATTCTATGGATCTTCAACTGGTTACAGATTTGGTCACATAGTGGATGAAATCATACCATGAACAAAGGCACCAAGGCTTGCCTTTTCATGTGAGATGCATTAAAAATTAATCAATCTATTCTCTGGCCCTTTTTGATATTGCTGTTACACTCATAAATTGCATAATAATGACCCACATTCTATGACTTGCTCATAGCATAATATGATTCACTAGTAAATAAAGGAGCAGGAGGAAGACTCATAATATTAAACAGACATAACATAGATCACTACTACATGACCAAAAGGAGATTCCAAACGATTCCCGTGGATTTAATAACAGCATATTTAGATTTGTTTTGAACTATGAAAACTGAAACATTTCCATCCAAGATGACATGAATGAGCTATGGTGAAGATGAGAGTACAACTCAGATATTATGATAATCATTATGATGACAGTTGTGTTGGTGAATTTTGGCAAAATAAATCTTAATCTCATTCTAGCACTAGATCTAGAAGATAATGACTGAACACAAACATGCATGGCTTTTGTACAGCACACCCATTTTTTTTTCTCTCTTTTGACAGATTATCTTTACCTAAAACTCTTCTTTAATGACAAACCGACAATCAATTTTCATCATTTCTTGAAGAAAGAAGGGATAAGTAAATCAGAACAAATTTTGCCTGGCAATGTCTCATGACACAATCATGCACAGCCAGACTTTAGCTGAGAAAAACACTCAAACACAACCTTCTAGAGAGAAAGAGGGTTAAACATCAATGCGCTCAACAGATATATGCTGATCCCCATATCGCTTATTTTAATAAAAAAATGCTTTGAATCTTACATGTCATTCAAAAGAAGGCCGAAACAAGCCTAAGCATGACTAAAATCAGTTATTTCCCACATATTATTTTCAGGGGCTGTTTATTAATCGAGGATGGTTGTTCAAAAACACTAAATTTATTTCTTCTCATATGTCTTGAAAAAAACTGTTTTGGCATATGGCGCTCAAAAGGATTAGTTTCCATTGTAAAAACAAAACAAAACAAAACAAAATAATAAAACAAAAACGAAAAAAAAAAAGGGAAAAAAAGTCATTGAGTCGATTAAGTAAGTTGGTGAAATGAGACAAGAGTGAGCAACAAAATTAAGCACAAAGAATACTTACACCATAATCATAAGTGCCAGGGGGAATAATTCTGCCCAGGCCATCTGTTGCATCTGTAGCAGTCATGGAGTATTTCAAGATGCTCTCATTGTCTGGATCCTGGGCATTGACTCTGTACACGGAGAAACCTATTGGCTCCGCTGCAACAGAGAATAGATTTGTTGACTACTTTACAATCTCATGTAATTCAACAAAAGAAGAGTGAGGACAGATTCAAATCTAGTGCAAAGAACGCTTCATCTTCAGGTACCCTCCCATAGTAGAAAGTTGACCTTCAGGAAATCTCAATAATTGATATTCTCTTCCTATGATCATCTTGAACTTACTGCCCAAAATAAACTAAGATTTAATCTTACAATTCACTTTAAGAAGTTACTCATTTCCAATAATAAAGCAATTCCGATAGGTCATCTCAGAATTCGGATTCTACTTTCCTCAAGAATCTGAAAATATCACAAACAGAAGAACCAGTTCAACAGTGATCAAGGATTCTGACAGTGATATCAAATAAAGTGGAATGGGGGATACTGGACAATAACAATGTCATTGACTATCTATAAATGTCATGTCTTCTAAATCATCATTCTGTTGGCAGGCCATGCTACTGACAGTCATTTTAGTCTCACAGATGTAATTCAACAGTATACATAAAAAATTTTAAGGACTGACATTCCTTGGTTTCCATAATGAAAACCATATCTGAGGTAAACTGACGTACTTTCTCGCACGGTGACAGAGTTGAAGGACGGGAAGATGACGGGATCCTTGTTGTTCACATCAATTATTCGCACTATGAGTCTGGTTGTGTTAGATTTAGACTCAGGGGTACCTCCGTCTCTGGCAATCAACTGTGTACATGGTTTAAAAAAAAAAAAAGAGGGAAAGAGAAAGAAAGTGAAAAGATTCAATCATTACTAATCTTTTTATTCATGCCAGCAAAGTTATGATCATTACAAGTACAACTTTTTAGGAACTGATGTGATTGAACTATCTTCTCCTAGATGATTGATTTTTCAGTGCAAATGTATTTTTGATGTAGTAGTATCACTGAATCAGGCAACGTTCACATTTACTGATTCATTGTTGTGCATCCCTATGCACTTCAGCCATCATGATATAACAATATTTCTACCAATTTTCCATTCAAAATACTTTGGTACTATCTGATATGGCCATTATCAATTAGAGTTTCACAACAGTACTTACAATCATCTCATATGTTCTTTTCACATCATAATTGAAAACAGCATCTCTGGTGGTAAAGACATCAGCCACAAAAAATGTACCGTCTTGAGCCGCATTGGCAAGCCTGAACTTTCCCTGAGCTCCACTGACAATAGAGAAATTAATAATCCCATTGCTAGTGGTTGGGGCATCACCGTCGGAGGCAGTGACTTTAATTACAAACTCATCTGAAAGAAGAAAATCAAGAGCATTAATTAATTTATCCCTGTGGTTCTCCCACACAAGTAGATAGGCTGAAGTCCTGAAAATGAGTGCGGTATTGCATGACTAACATTGAATCTTTCTGAATTAATGCCTTGTGTTTAATAGCAAGTCTATTTAAAAAAATATATAATTGAAATACAGGTACAATTTGTTGTCACTGTCACATGAAAATGAACAAGGAAATTCATTAGGCTCCATATCATTCTTGAGAGAGATTCACCTTCTTTTTAAAACTATTTCATTTATGACATTTGTTCTAACTGATATCTCAAACTCTAGTGCAGACACAATATAACAGCTTATATCCACATCTATTTCCACATCTCACTGTTGACACCATATAGTTTCCTATCAATTTTGGAAACTGTCTGGAAATTAGGTTGTGCAGATAATTATCTTCTGGAGACTATTTACCAATAGCACCACACAATCAGCTTTTCAATGTGTACCGTTGTCTATCATCATGAAAAATGCTAAAATTAAGTCCAAGTGTCTGACAGATTGTACGTTCTGTCTTACCTCCTCCAGTACTCTCAGGAATCTGAGTCACAAATTCCTGGGAGATGAACTGTGGTGCATTGTTGTTGACATCCTGGAAGAGATGAAGAAGAGAGGATTAAGTTATGACAAGCCAGACTGATAGGCATTAGTTACCAAGGTCTGTAGATATTTTCAAAAATTATTTCTCATAAATTTTATAAATACTTTTCCAGACCGGAATATCAATTTTTCCATACCAAAACTTGACATGATTTTATCATGCATGCCTGGATCAAGTACACTTATTCATACTATATATAGTAGGCCTAACTATTAAACCAGTGCGTAATGCAATAGCAAAATATGACTTGCAATATGCTGAAGAGTTTCCCATTCATAACCCTGACCAGAGAGTTACAATTTCAACATTCTCAAAAATGAACTTTTTTCTTTTGTCTGTAAAGGAGATAAGAATAATTTTTCATGAACTGATGAAAGTGATCTATTGATCCAAATTTTGGGATCACGGAATGAAATAATGCCACATCAGCCCAGTAAAATCTAATAAGGTCTTGCGAAATTTATTTGGATCTAAAATTATGTCTACACAATATCATTAGAAGTACGATAAAAATTGTAATAATCTTTTGAGACGTGACACAATGAAATCAGGCACTTGTCAAACTGAGACAACCTGAGCAATCACGTGTTTTTCAACAGTGAATAAATTTCTAATATCCATCTGTATCAATCGAAAAACGCATTTCAGAAATAAATTTGCTGAAATAGATTGAATAAAAGCCCAAAAACTGTAATCAAGTGGCATGGCCTACTAAGTATTGATAAGCATTAACAAAAGTGATCGGCCATTTTCTCACTAAATTCAGCTGCAGCAACAGATCACTCTGTCATCATCTTTAATTGCCAATAACTCAACTTCCATTTAAGGTAGAACCAAAAATGTTTCACACGCAGAAAGGGAAATGAATAATCTTCACAGTGATACCAAAAACTTCAATGTTCAAAATTTGATGAGAGCATATTTTCAATGTGTCGCATTTCATTTACGCTAATATTATAATGCAAGTATGATTTTCCATTGATGTCATCTTCATAATATGCTGCTTCTATCAACCTATGCTCAATAAATAAAAATCAACTGGTTTGACTGAGCAGCTTATTAGTATCTTTGATCTCAGCAACATTAACAATGCATATTTTGAGACAATATTATGATTCCAGGAAAAAGGCCCTGAATTAGTGCATGAACTGATTCTCCAATCTGGAAATCAGATACTGGCAAACAAAGATAAAATTCGCCAAGAAATTTATGAATAGCATCAGATTTCTAGACTGAATTCCACAAGTATGATTTTTCCACCTGTTGTCAATAAAAAATGTTGAAAATCTAACACTGGAACATGCTTGCGCTGCCTGATGTTTGCACGTGTCATTAATCTTTGTTCTGACACAGAAGGCCCACAGAAAATTCTAGAACTAGATAAGGTAAGATCAATTTCATAATCTCGTCCATTAACAATTTATCATACATTTGTCTCACCAATTCCTAGGCCCGTGTGAATGTTTTTTGGGCACAAGATCTTAACTTTAGATTCAGACACAGATTCACAGTTAGATCCACTTTCCGTTGGGCTCTAGGAGACAATGTCATGGAGCAAAACGTAAATAATGTGCAGCGTTTTGGTGTTAGCTTAATACATGGGCTTAATATTATCTGTTTGGGCATAAAAAGCTGAAAGAAAAACAACTGATAACTGCACTTACACCCATTAAGAAGCTTGTTTAAATTTCAGGCGCGGTAAAAAGGAGTCCAGCCACCAATGTGCTAAACTTCGCAACTGAATAATGATATATAAAATATAAAGTGCTTGGCACTGAACAAGTTTTCCATACTTTCTCCCAGATTCCCCAATTTTCCATATTTTTTCAAAGTCTCAAAAACGTTCACCTTATGTTCATATTATGTCCACACTTTTGTGTGAACCATGAAAGAAACAGAATGGGTGGACTGTTAAAATCAATATAACACCCACTTCTAACGTAAAATTTTCAGTTCTCATTTCAATTAAACATTTCACACATATTCATTTTATAAATGCTTCAGTTTATACTTGGTCTCTGTCCTGTGTTACTGCGCCAAATTTGATCATATCAACAAACAATATCTTGGGTCAAATTGTTCGGTCAAAATTTTAAGGAAAAAAGACCATTCTTTCACCAGTTTCTTTCCAAGCCTGAGTGATGTTTGCCTGCTATTTGACCTGCTACACATAGTCAAATCTATTGAATCAGATCACCATTATTATCAACAATGATACATTTTTGATAACTTTCTGCCTCTGAAAGTCTGGTTTCCTTATCGATTAAAAACTCATGTTTTGACTGTTTTATCAAAAACATGTTTTATGACAGTTACCCGTGTGGGAAATGGGGAGAAATTTAGATCTTACCTTAGAAGCTTACTGTCAAAATTCAAAATTAAACAAACAAAAAAATCTGATGTTGGGCTTTTCTTTACTACTTTTTTACTTTTTTTTTTTTTCTAATACATTGGCCACTCTTGGAACACAAACAGCCCCTCTGAAATTGTTTCAAAGCGTTCAAAGATTATGATGGTTTTTTTTTTTCTTTCATGTGAGATCATCCATTTTTATAACTGTAATTCATTGGAACGGTTTTGACAGTGATCCTCTAACAGCTAAAGTACCCAAAAAAAAAAATGTAATTAGCAAGAACAAGATGAACAAAAGTGTATTCAGTATGACATACAATCACGATGATCCTGACATTTGCAGTTGTATCATATTGTTGATCCCGCACCACCACACCAAAGTTGAATCTACAGTGAAAGAATAGAGGATAGACAAGATGTCAAAAAATCTGACATAAAAAGTAAGAAAACTATAGAGGACAACAAAAACTATTAATGGCAATACTAAAGACCCTTCAATACAAGCCCTTTATAATAAAGTCTCATATTTCACATGTATAGCAATCTTACAGTTCTTCTGCATATCTTTGTTTAACCCTATTCCAAGCATTTTTCACTACATGTCACCACTGAGAATGGCCCTTCTCTGAAAAAGGCTGCCTCTCCATGTATTTGTGCTCATGTTCCATCTTTGATATCTTTAAGAAATAATCACATATCCATTTAATACTAGAGTTTTGCAACTTTTAATATTTGTCAAATAAAATATCCACAATTTAATTTTATACTATTGATGTGATATCCTATCAGTGATACTAGATCCAAATTTTATATTCAAAGTCATCATATAAGCTTAATAATAATACATACACTCCATCTTGAGGTGCATCAGTATAAAAAATATTTCTGGTTGCATTGATTACACCATCTTCATAAATTTGCCACAATCCTGTGTTTTCCCCTGCAAGTGAAAATGTTGCCCTTCCTCCAACTGTGTCTGGATCGATGGGCTGTAAAAGATAACAAGAAAATAAATATTCTTCTCAGATCCTAACTGCATCTACAAAGATCTAGTTTGTAAGTAGCCCAAATTAATATAACACATCTATCAAATGGAAATGCCTGTATACATGAAAAGCAGGCAAATTTCATACATGAAAAGTAGGCAAATTTCCAATTCCAATGAAGCTGAAGTATTTTGTGTGCAATGAATAACATTCTTACAACATTCTAATAATGAGTGTCCTCTGACATTTCACCTTTAAGGCAAGTGGAAAGCAGAGGCTTCTTCATCGCTATCTACCTATATGACTTCTAGAAATTTTTCAAAAACAGCCTGAAAAGTGCAGCTACTAGAGAATAGCTAGAGGTAAAAAAAAATGTGGGCGTCTGTATATGGTGAATGTATTGTATGAATACTAGTGACAATCATTCCGTTTGTTGTACTGGTGATATGTCTGAGTTCTGTATTCTGTGCAATTTGTATAGTGATCTCCACTGATCAGAGTGAAAGAAGAGATTGATATCTGTTTTGTCTGTTCAGAACTAACACCAGTGAGTAAGGGATTAGATTGGGGGATGCAAAATTAAGGCCTAGACACACATGCCCAAAATAAACTAGATGACTGATGAGAAATAACAGATATAATTCCTTTATACCAGCTGCACAACTGTAGTGTTTTCAAATATAGTGAAAGTGGGAAAGAAGGAAAGATACAAGATGTGATTGTTCACTGCTATTCCAAAATTGAAACAAAAAATGAGTCTTCAGGTCTGTTATGGCTACTTGAGTCGAAATAATCACTGTGCATAATTTCAAAGTGAGGTGCCATCTGTGAGGAATCCCTCCTTCTCCTCTTCACCTCCTCTTTATCTAAGCCTTGCATGTGACAAGCTCCTGCAGGCATGAGGTAGTGTTTGAATTAGACACATTCCAAATGATTCTTTGAACCACAGTGAAAGACATCTTACCTGAATTTGCAGTGGATTGATAGTGACTCTCTCTCCTTCATTAATATATCTCGTGTAGAAATCATCCACAATAGGAATGTTATCATTCTCATCAATAATATTAATGATGAGCCGCACAGAGCGTGTCCTGCCAGGCGGAACTATGCCATTATTATCTGTGGCAGAGGCAGTCAAAGTGTAGCGTCTCTTCCTTTCAAAATCAATACAAGGATGCAAGCCTGGTTTCCCTGGTAGGCTGCAAGGTGCCACTTTTACCACACCAGTCAGAGGTTCAATTTCAAAGCTGAAAGATATGGAAAGGCATATTACAAGTCTCCGTCTGATGAAAACTTATGCTATTTTCCTTTGGGAAATATAAATGCACGGTTTTGCTGGATTAAAATTCTTTATTTTTTTAAAAGGAGAATAGGCTCAATAGTGGCATGAATGAATGATGTCTACATGAGTGACAGTGTAGGCAGACAACAACTTGATGAGACAACAGATGAAACAATTTGGACTGGCATTCAATTACATCCCTAAGGGAGAGGGCAAGTCCTAAAACATGGTTTTTGCTGGAAAAAAAAATGTTATTTTGTTTTTTTTTTGTCCTCTTACAAGTCCTGCCTTTTCTGGATAAAAAATAGTATTAAAAAGTGATCAGGTCTACTTTAACATGTTTAATTCACGGTCATTCAGTGAATGTCCCAGCGTGCTGTCAACCAGGATTTGGTTCCCTTTAGTTACTATTGACCGGAGACAGGCAAAGGATGCCTAGGATCGATTATGATCTCTTCAAGCAATACGTTGAGCCCAAATGCCAGGGATGGACACTGGATGACCACTCTGAAGTGAAATAGACCCACAAGCACACAGAACATTAAATCAGTGTCAGCATTCATCAGGTGCTCTAAAATGAACTCCCACCTCCTATAGAGTGAAATTCTCTTCTATTTATGCGGCTTCAAAGCACTTTTGTAGACTGTCTGCCACAGTAAAGGTCAGGACACGCTTGGTTTTGACAGAAAAAAGATATGTAGGCTACATATAGGCCCTCAAGTACTCATAAGTGACTCTATGAGAGCCCTTATGGTGATAAGGATAGGGAGCAAAAATTGAGAAGAGATATGAATAGAAGGCCAGGAAAAGGCAAAAAAAAAAGAAAAAAAAGACAGAAGTCATGGAGAGAGAGCTGGTATGTTAAAAAAAAGGCTGTTTTGAGGCTGAAATCTGAATAAAAAACTCTCCATATCAACTTTTTCCTACAAAATTGTTCACACTTTTCTTGAAACCTGATTTTTTTTTCACTTTTTTTGCTATCTATCTTTTGATTTTCAACTGATTCTAACCAAATTCAGCATACATCACCTTTACAACAAGGCCACAAAACTCGCAGAAGCGCAGCCCATTCCATTTTTAAGTTATTGAAAAAATGTGAGGCGTTCAGCGAAAACTGGGCACATATCGCTGACATTCATTTCGAGTAATGATGAAAAAACCGATGTCAGGTCTAAATTTAGGCCTACTGAGACTTTGGCACCAGAGTGTTCCTTAAGCATTTGTTTTTCATCCCACAAAAGGTTTTCCTCGAATTCAACATTCAAATGTATTTTTGAAAAATTTGTTGAAGCCACTTAATTGAAAATTTATCACGAAAATCCAGGTTATATAATGGAGTACTTCGCCCATTTTATTAGGTCACGACATTCCTATACTACACACTAACCCCCATGTATTGTATACCAAAATGAAGGGTATAAACAGGCTATCCACCGGTGAGTAGTTCGCATGAATACATTTTTTACATTCGAAGTTTTCGAACTAGGAATAGTGGACATGTACTTGGCGTCCATGATATCAGTGTCTTCTTGCTATCACCAGTTCTCCTGACCATTACTGCTATCCTGTTCCACCCTGCTTGTTTAAACCCCTGTACATTGAAAAAAAAAAATCTTGTCTAGTTTCTGTTTAACTATTCGAAGATTATTTATTTACATTTGAAATAATTTAAAATAAATAATTTCAAGACATTGTGAAGTTGCTAATGTGTTTGCTTACAAGAAAAATGGCATATGAAAGCCTGGCTGCTTCAACACAGCCTGAGTGTCAACAGATTGCTTCGCTATTAAATGAAGCCAAGAGATGTAATATTATTTAAATAATAGGAAAGAGCGAGCTAAAGGAACTTGTGAATGAATTTTTCACTGGAGGTAGCTCCAACGCTGACCCAAATCCGATGAGGGAGACGATCCAACGAGCATCCAGATCTATACTGAAGTCAAAGGCACTTGAATTTAGATCTAGATCTAGCCGTTCTGGCAGGAAATAAATTCGCATAAAACCGACAGAGATGTAAATGCATTTTATCTTTTTGTGTTTTTAATATTCTAGATCTAGTTGACACCATGTGCTGCACATAATCTATCTAGATTTAGATCTAGATCCAATTTTTAAAGTGCTCAGGCGAATCAAAATCGCTTTCATACTTAGGCCTACAGTGAACTATATAATACTGTGAAATCTTTAAAAACTATTTTAACAAGGAATTTGTCATGTAACATGTTTGTTGTTCATTTGTGATAACTACATAGCTATTTTACATAGACATTATACAACCAAGATAGGACAGATTAGTCTGGGTACCCTCACACGCTGGAATTATAGGAAACGAACTGGCAGATACACTGGCCAAACATGGCACCAGACACTAGGATCTACTATTAACTGAAAATCAAGTTTTCACCATGTGCCCCGTTTTCGCTGAACGCCTCACAAATAGATTTTTGTTATGAAAAAAAAAAGGCAAAATTTGAAATTTCACGTCATTTTCAAAAACTTTTACAAAATTTTTTTTGGCACACGAAGAGCTAAAAATATGTAATTTTTTTTTAAACAATATGCCAAACAAGATGTTGACCACATTTCATTAATTTCCACTGATATTTGGCAGAGGAAACACATCAAAGTTAGGCATTCTAGAGAAATTCAAGATGATAACTGTTTGAGAAAGTTTTTTTTTTTTTTTTTCATTGTTTTCCTCTAATTTCAACATGTTATGTAATAACAAAAAAAAAATCACTTCCAATTCACGTGAGTAATACTAGGGCAAAGAACCAGTGGAGTAGGATAGGAAAAACTATGATTTGTCTCAAGGCGGAATGTCTTGCCAATACATTTGTTGTTTAAATGATATATGATAACTCACTGTGGTGGGTTGACATTGCCAAATAGCCTGTAGCGTATCCCAGCTGTCCCAAAAATACCTGCCTCAGGATCTGTTGCCTGAATTTGAAAACAATAATCATACATAAGAACCAATACAATGTGCCTGCCATAACACATGCCAATCTCAACATGCCAGGAAATTACTATAACTATGCTGCTGAAATCTTATATTTATAATTTATATCACTTTGACGCTGAAGTTGCTGAATTGGTGTGTAGCTGGCATTACTGAGTGAGCATGTATATTAGTTTAGGAATATGGTTCTCTTTTCAAACCAATCTACCCCGTTTTCTCCTATGTACAAAGAAAGTCAGTGCATCATTTGATGAACATGACCTCTATAGCTGTTGCTTTTGTCCTTTTTATTGTGAACAACGAGCAGTACATAGACTAAACAATCCCTCTCTGATAATTCATAATGACAGTCTTGTCCTGGCATCAGATGTTTATATTCACAGATGTAACCAACAATAAAGAACTCACATTCAGATCAATAACTCTGAATCCTGGTTGAGACAGCTCACTAATTTCCCTTGTGTATGTTTCCTCTGGAAAGCTGGGAGTTTCATCATTCACATCTCGTACATGAATGGTCACTGTGGTAGACCCAGTATGGATGCCCGTTGTGACCATATTCTCTGGGGCTTCAATCTGTTTCATATTTTAAGAGGAAGGGGGCAAAAGAGAGAAATTGCAATGAACCAATTCAATAAAAAGATTTTTGTAAGAGGGGACAAAAATGTGTAAAATTGCACAAACTAGCACAGTCTGCATGTTTTTCAATTTCACATTTTGCGGCGCTGAGGACATACATTTGTGTCTCACTTTCATTTCAAAAATATAACCATAGTCTATGTGTATAATTGACACACTGAGACATTTTATGCATTTCTATTAATAGCATCAAGGAACTGAAAAGAAATCTATAAGCAGATTGATAACTGTCATAACAGCCCTATAGGCTGGATCTACAGATTGGACATATGGGTACAGTCATTACCACCCCTTTCTAACAGGTTCAAAAGCACTTTGGAATTGCCTGTCTGGAATCCTGGATGATTGACAGAACTAAAAATCTAAATGTCTGCCCAACTCACAGGTATAACATAGATCCTTGGACCATTCTCATAGTCAATCAAGCTTCCATCTCTGACAAACAACGTGGCACTTGATGAAGCAGCATCATTGGACGGAATGATCCCAAACACATCTTGATGATCCATCGTGCGCAGATCGAAGGAATTGAATGTACCCTGAAACAGAAATTCGAGGTTCAAATCTCCAAAGACAGATGATCCACATCATTAAGTTTACTGGCTCTAGTCATTTTCAGAATAGAAAAGAAAACCTAAGCAAGAGTTCTTTGATAAAATAAGTGAAGAAATCCAGTAGCAAAAAAATGGATGATAATGTAATAGCGGTTCTTGATTACCATCTTTGATGTCCTAACTGGTCACTGTCCATTCATTGTCCAGGGTTCACACTCCCTAGATGCTTTAAAATTCAAGGACTATTTGATGACTTTTTAAGGACTTTATGACTGTTTATAACGGCTTCATGAAGCCGAATATCTTCAAATACGCTTTGTTATTTACGCCTGTATAATGAGAATATTTGCTGAACAGATCTACATATAGGCTTATACATGAACAATAGATGATATTGCAGATTGCATGCTGGAACTGTGCCTTTACTGATGCTGAAACACTCTGCCCAACACACATATTGTATATGTAATTAGCTGGTTAGATGAGAATCAGTTTGTGCTTAAAGCCAAACCCATTCAGCTAACTGAGTGACTTGTTGTAAAAAGAAGCCTCCTCCAGGCATCTCACAATTACTTTTTCATTGATCGATATAACTCATCATAACTGGAGATTCAAGTTGGGATGTAAAATTTCATTAAAAAGGCATGAAATTGTGCATAGTCACTTATTTATCATTCTTTTCCTTTCTAGTGTGTGTATATATCAGCACGGGTGTGTGTTGCAGCACTTGCATTGGATATACATCTCAACTGTAATAATCTACCTATAAATTAAGAATGACCATAGTCTGACATGCACAGATGTATATGATTTATAAAGCTATCTCTGGAAAAAGCATTTATATATCTAAATCCAACTCATCTTTCAGTTAATAAATCTAATTAGAGAGAGGTTTTAGTAAAAATGCAATTGGCTTTTACACTTTGCAATTCATTAAATCTCACAGCAACTGGATCTTGATCTAAATCAATTTGTTACTTGCTCACCTCCATAAAGAATTACTTTTTTGTTGTCTTTTATATAAATACTATATTCATGTAGATCTAGAACTACAGTGTAGTACAGTTATGCAGCAAAAAAGGTCACATAATATTAATAGGCAGCTGTAGATCTACGTAAGAACATTACAAGATCACCAGACGATGATGCATCCCTATTATTTCTATACATACAAAGATAGTTCTTACTTATAATTTCTCTCTCTTTCTTTCTCTACAATACACACCGGTATGTAAATGCGATTCGAAAGCCCAACACAAGCCTAGGTTGCCTTTCAGTTGTCCATTCATATCTTCATTCCTGGCATGCGCACAAAACATTTATAGTTTCATTTTCGCTTTCTCCATTCCTCAAATGTATCAAAATGTCAGCAGCCAGCATGAGGTTCCTGACTATCAAAAAGTTCATTTTCCCGCTAAAGAAGTCTGAAACAAATTTCCTAACCAATAATTTGGTTTAATTCCCCATGATATCAACCAGAATTACAACTAAAACTGGTGCCGTTGAATCACACTGTACCTGTGTAGGCCTAGACTAGACATGGCTAGATCCGCAGTGAATAAGACAAAGAATATCATCAACATCCGGGCATGTGATAGGAACGAACTTACTGCTATTGTAAAATATGGAGCGGCTATCGAACACATTCAGAAGGTGGAAGAGTGAAAAAAATCAAAAAGTCCTGTTCTAACAATCATTCACTGAATGAAATTGACCACCATACTGCAAAAATATAAGGTCTTTTCAAGGACTTTGGCAACAATTTCCAAATTTAAGGACTTTTCGATATTTTTTTCTCACAATTTAAGCACTGTCAAGGACTGTACGAACCCTGATTGTCTTACAACCGAGAAATATGTCTTATTTATGAAATTTCAAACAAAAAAATCACTTTTAGAAATTTTTTTTTTTCCCCTCCCCTGATTAACCTTTGAATGATATTTCCAATTTCAGTTTGTTGAGTCATTGTATTGATTTTTGTTTCACTGACATCATCCAGTTCAGAATAGACAATTTTCATAACAATTTCAAACAGGGAAGAATTTAATCTTACAGAGTCGATATCAGTGACAGTCATCTGAAGGCCAGGAACATTCGCATTAGACACAATGTTTTCATCTATAAAAGCCTCGTATGTTCTGTTTGCGAATGTGGGCGCGTTGTCATTTATGTCCCTGACAGTAATTTGGATGGTGGTGACTGCTGTGGTTTCTGGTGTATCTCCAAGTTCTCCTGGGCTGATAAGTTCTTGAGCCTGTACAAAAAATAAGAATTATGATGTAAATCTCTTGTCCAAATCACACTATATCCAAAGTGAAAGCCTTTTTGAATGTTAAAATGCATCATGTAGTTTCTTAAAGTTTAATAATAACTTGAAAAACACAATGGCATACTACAATCTTTCCTACTGGGATAAATCTACAGACGTGATATTATCTATGTAAAAAGATTTTCTTTTACAGCGTGCCTGAATCCACAACTTCATTTCCCTGCAACTGACGAGTGCTATAATCCAATATATACCTGTCTGAACAGTTTGTGTGATTTTAACATAATCTCTGTGGCTATTATAATAAAAATGGCTTTAAAAAAAGGGATCCTACCTTAGATCCTATGATAATATTCATGCTGTTTGGATCTTTTCCCAAAATATGCTATTTACAAAGTATATCAAAGTTGTTTTCAAAAACAGGAGAAATATCTAAAACTTATATAAAGATTTATTTCACTGACCCTCATCCTTTCCAACCATCAATATATACCTGTCTCTTTAATATTATATGCTTAATGATCTCCTCCACAATCTTGTTTCCCACAAAATTTTCTTAATCAGCTTCAGATTGAATTTGATGAATAATAAACTTCACTTAGGACAAAGATATTACTTGGAGAAAACTTGCTATTACAATGGAATTTGTATATAACACTTTACATTTATCCAATCCAGTAAAAAAAAAAAATCATGTATTTAAAACACTGAGGAAATTTATGGAAAGGACAGTATCAACTAATATTCTCATGTGTACATATTTTCCATGATACAATCTGTTGCAAAATATCATGGCAAATATCACAATTTCATACTGGGCCCTCTGTTGTAGATCTTCGCTCAATACCACGAACAATTTATGTTGTTTCATATGAGCCATTCTCGAAAGGTCAACCATTACTCTGCACTACCTTCATTTCAAGTTTCAAAAAAAGAAAAAGAAAAACGTTTAAGTTTCATTTTTCATTGCTTATATGTCCTAAACATACAAAGAGACAGCATAAAGAGATTTATAAAGATTACTAAGGCATACCTAAACTAACAAGGGTTCAAAGTCAAACTTTCTTAAATTTTACCTGCAGTTTCTTACTTTTCTGAGGGCCCCTCTTGATAGTCTCGGGATGGCAAAATAATGGCTTAATATTACATCAAATGTTGTCTGAATTTAGTACCTGCCGGTCAACTATTTTTGGTCCTTAGACGAAATCCTTTATGTTGTGAAGAGGTAGATTTTTAAATAGCATTTTTCTACAGGAAACCATTTTCTGACCATGACATATTGTACAGGCCAGGTTGATAACTATGAGTGCGCATGTGTAGACAAAGGCAGTGGAAAAACAGTAGAGAAGCTAAATAATCTGATCTGTTTAAATAGATATCAATTTTTGTCATATATTACGTCACCCAAGGTTTTATTTTTTTTTGTCCTGATCAACTTTACTGTTCACCGGAAATGACAATGGAAACCAATTCCATTGTTTTTGTGAGGTCTGCACAGTTGAAGGGAGCACTAGCGAGGCAAGATATATTTTTGTCATCACTTTATGATGTACTATATGTGATGGCTTCGCCATTTGTTATGTCTTAAATATGAAAATTTTCATTTTGTTTCACTTCTATCTGAAAGTTATCTGACCTGACATGGCTTAATTATATTAGGTGTATGTGCTTCACACAGTGTCACAACGGTGGCACTTTAGTTGCGCTGGGCTTGGCCCAAAACCACAAGCGGGGTCACGAGTATCGTGTTACC
Source organism: Peronia peronii (assembly GCA_039654565.1). NCBI lineage: Eukaryota > Metazoa > Mollusca > Gastropoda > Systellommatophora > Onchidiidae > Peronia > Peronia peronii. The sequence goes on from JBCEWB010109536.1 coordinate 27,475, forward strand.
TCGCGGGTGCTGTGCGTGGCGGGAAAACAGACTGATTTATAGGGTTGTTTCTTCATTAAATTACCCCTTATGTTAAGGAATGCAAGAATGGATTCTTTTCAGCTGTACTAAGCTTAAGTGATTGTAATGTTTAGTGAAAAAAACAGAACTCTATCTTAAATACTTCTGCCGGAAAACTCTTCTGAAGTTGGACTAATTTTCATGTCAAAATGTAATTATAAGTGACACTTTCAATTACTGTTA
>JBCEWB010109537.1:0-11855 GCA_039654565.1 Peronia peronii
AACAACAACAACAACAACAACAACAACAACAACAACAACAACAACAACAACAACAAACAAACAAACAACAACAACAACAACAAAACAATTCTGCCCTTTTTGCTTGAAACATACATCATATATTTTTTTTTGAATCATGATATAAGAAAAAGTTCTTCCTCTTATGTGAATAATTTTATCAATTAAAAAAAAAATCAATATTTCAAAAAGAAATGGGAGTTCTTCTTCCTTACACCAGATGCGCATGACAAGGGAAGCATTGCCGCAGGTCAGAAGTAATCACCATTGAACACAACGCCATGTGTTCCACCATGTAAACAGCGAACCCGGACATTTCTATAACGTGACAATGTGACACAAACAGAGCCTTCAACAAACTACCTTGTGATCATGAGTGTATTGTCACTAGAGCACCAATGCATAGTACAAACTGTCTCAGCTGACTGCATAGACGTAAAGAGCTGTTACTAAAGTAGCAATAATCTCCTGTCAATCTAACAACTGGCGCTTGTTTGTTTGTTTGTCTTGCTGTCCAACGGCACATCAGTACGATCACGGCCTTAGATCCATTCTCCGTTTGTGTTTACTGCCTGTAAAAAAAAGGGGGCGGAAGTCTGACGTCATAATTCTCTGTTTGTGTTTACTTCCGTATAAGATACGTTTACACGTCAAAAGGCTGAGAGGAAAGAGCCGGACAGAAGATAGTAGCAAGGAGAGAGAAGAGATGTGACCCCCTAGAACGTTGAGAGAATGCACTTCTATGGGAGACATTCCATCGATGGCGGGCTTTCACCGCTTGCAGGTGTTTGTTCTTTTTTTTTTAAGCCTTTAATCATGAGAAACTAGGATTATCTCGGCTTTAAGAGGCTGCCTGTTTCTGCTGAGAATTTTTGTCGGTAGAAATTTGGAAATTGGAAATTTTGTCCGGACAGCGGCACTCCGCCTACTTTTCATCGATTTTGAACTGCCAAGGGTTCTTTAACCTGCGTAACGTACACACGGGACCTCCGGAATATATTTGGCCTTATCCGAGAAGACTAGACGTTGGGCCTCCCTACCCAGATGAAGCCAGGGGACCGTTGATTGATTGAAAAAGACGAGTTTTCGATCTTCGTGTTCTTCCATCCCCCGATGGAGGACCCGCGAGTCGATCCCGAGCACAACCTCACTGACGTGAGTTGTTTTCACCATGAAGCAGACGCCAAACCACAGTGTCACGGTGATCCCTCTCCCCCAAGCGTTTTTTTTAAAGCCTTTCAATCCTGAGCTAGTAGGATTATCTCGTCTTTAAGTAGGTGCCTGATTTTGAACAGAATTTTTGTGAGTAGAAAATTGAAATTTGGAAATTTTGCCCGGACAGCGGTACGCAGCGTATTCTTTCATCGATTTTGAACTGCCAAGGGTTCTTTAACGTGCGTAATGTACACACGGGACCTCCGAAATATATTCGCCCTTATCCGAGAAGGCTAGACGTCGAGCTTTCCGACCCAGAGGAAGCCAGGGGACTGTTGAGTCACTGAAAAAATGGAGGTTTTTCGATTTTCGTGTCCTTCCATGCCCCCGCGAGTCGAGCCCGCCAGAACCAGTGACCTCATCGACATGAGTTGTTTTCACTCTGACGCAGACGCCATACCCTAGAGCCACTGCGCCCCCCCCCCTCCAATGTGGGAGCAGAGAACCCTACTTATATCAGGCCCACGGGGGGGGGGGGGGGGGAAACTGGCTCATATCAACAAAACAGTTTAAAAAGGGAGGCGGGAGGGGGGATGGCGGGGCGCCCTGAAATATGAGTTTTGCATCCAATTTATCTTGTTTTTTAAAAGTTCTGTCTGTTCTGAATAATATAATAATATATAATAATAATATTACTATTATTAAAAAAGAAGACTATGTCCCGTTACGTTCTCTATACGTCTTTCAACCCTCTGGTGGAGGTTATCTCGACGGTTAAAATATCCCCTCTAATCTGTTTTGATTCCTGATCATTCACCAGATGTCCTGGCCTATTGTCAACCAGAATTTGGCTCACTCTAGTTGCTATATGCGATAGATTTGGCTGGACAGAAAAAAGGATGCATAAAATACTTGGTTATGATTTCTTTTAGCAACAGCTTTAACTGCAGTTCCAGGAATGGACATAAGGTGACCATTTCGAGGCAAAATGGACTCACGATCACGCAGAAGTTATCAGTGTAAGCTTTCACGAACGTTTTAAAATGAACTATAAACTCCTATAAAGAGTGAAATTCTTTATCATTTCTCCTGCTTCAGACCACAGTTGTGAACTGTCTGCCACGGTAAAGGTCAAGGCACTCTTGGTTTTGACAGAAAAATGATACAGAGGTCACACATAGGTCATCAAGAGCCCGAAAGTGACTTTATGGGAGCCCTTGTAATGATAAAAGGATAGGGAGCAAAATTCAAGAAAAGATATGAACAGAAGGCTACGAGAAAAAAAAAAGAAAAAAAGAAAAGACACAGACGTCATGGGGACAAGGCTAATATGTGAAAAAAAGGGAGTTTTGAATCTAAAATCCGAATAAAAATACTCCCCCAAGTCAATTTTAAAAAAAAAAAGTTAAACGCGTTTTTCTCAAAACCTATTCTTTTTTGCCTCTCTTTTGCTATCTACTTGTTTATTTTGAACCAAATGTGACATACATCATTTTGATAACACGACCAGAAAAGAAAAAAAAAATTACGTATGCGCGGCCCATGTTGTTTGTAAGTTTTGGGTCAGGGAGAGAAATGGTTTAAAAAAAAAAAAATTAGAGAGGCGAAATTTGAAATTTAATTAAGTATCATTTTCAAAAATTTCCACAAAATTTTCTTTTGCACATGAAGAGCTAAAAATATATAGCTTTTTTACATAATATGTTGAACAACATATTAACCAAATTTCATTAAGTTCCACTGATATTTGGAAGAGAACGTATATTGCAGATCGTCGCCTAAGAGCCAGTTTCGCGTATCATGATTTTGGCGCGAATTTTTTTTTATTTCACCATCCAAAAACACTTAGAAGCCTCCACCTTTCATAGAAGTTTTACTCGGATCAGATCGTAAGTTTTTGTTTAAATTTTAAAAGTTTTTATCGCGTATGTTGGAAAAATGATTACAAATTCGTGTATCATGAGATACTTGATTTGGATCTTAATTTCGCTTCCTCCCCAAACACCTATCTGATATTGCACGGTAACAGCTCTTATTTTTGTAGTTCCGAAATCGCGTATCCTGACTTGCACGGTTCGAAAATCAAATCGAGCACCGGACACAAAAGCAAGTCACTTATCATGCAATGTTTCCACTATTGTTTCGGTATAACCTTACTGTGTACTCATTACAGGAGCGGTAGAAAATGATAGCTCATCTCACTTATCATCAGCAAGAAGCAAACTTTTGTACATCGTTTGCCAAATTTGTATCTTTGCTATGACTGATATATGTCCTGGACGAAAGACTTTCAGATGAAATCATGTTTCCACGGTCTGGGGTTTCCACGTTTGTCGGAGATTTAAACTAATTAGCATGAGCACCTATTCTCTAACAATACTAAACAAAACAATGCAAAACATAGGAAAAATTGCCAGCACCACCTTTTGTTTGTTGATTAATCATTTCCAACTCAATCTTTTGATAACGTTCAAATTTCCATAAGCCCAAAAGTACACCAACTCTTAGATACGTCATTAGATACATGGTATCGACGGCAATTAAAGCGATAACAATATTCAGTAAGAAGGTACGAGCAGTGTGTGCCACAGGCAGGCTTCAGAAATATTCGATACTGTCATTGATCAAGAACAATAGGAAGAAAAGGAAAATACACGTACTGACATGCCACGCACTCATTAAAGAATGTCATTTAATTTCGCAGATGGTAACAGTCAAGATCTGTTTTTGTTCAGAGGAGTATTTTTGTGAAAAGAGTACGTCAGGTGAATCTGAAAACACTTACAACTCCCATTCAAGATCTGCCTGTAAGTGCGTTGAACCAAACAGGAACAAATCCCACAACCATCAAAACAGGCTGGAAGTCGATCATATCAGATTGCTCATCTGACGACGTTTTACTTCCTAGATTTTCAGGGGGAAAATCTGACTCAGATGATTCACAAAGTGACATTGAAGGAAGAGTGCCTAGAATTAAAATCTCAAGAGAGAAATGTGTTCGTGCTAAAGGCCGACATAAAATGCAGACATTTGGAGAATCGTCTTCATTTAACCAAATATCTTCTTCACAGGAAGGACAGGGTCTTTGTTTGGACAGGCGCAGTGTGCATGAGCAAAATGACAGCATTACATGTACAACAGAAAAGCAAAATCTGCCTGAGCTTATTCCAGGCTCTTCTTACCAGCATACTCTAGAAGAAAGTCCAGTGTACAAAAGGGGGCAAGAGAGGCTGTGCTGATCCCAGTTTATGGACAAAAAACTGAAGAAATAGAAATAAATGCACGGTTGTGACAAAGCCTTACTTACAGCAAACCCTGCTGCTACAATACTCTGAAAGATATAATGACCAATGTCAGAATATTTTCAACGAATTCTAGGAGATGAAATGGGAATAAAAAATGCTATGCCATCATCGCACACGTGAAGAAAAGTTCCAAACTAACGATGCAAACGAATATGAAGTCACGACGACTGTTTTTATTTGAATACCATTTCACTTTTGACAAAACAAAAATTAATGTGTGTAAAGCCTTCTTTCTGGCCACCTTTGGTTTTAAATCTGATTCTTTCATACGCACATCGTCGTCGTCATTGACAGTGCAGTCCCGGGGGAAAATGCTTGATGTGCCAGGTGAGGTTTCTCCCAAGGTTGTGAACAGCGCGCGGTGTGGCTGTGCAACCCAATTATGGAGTGACAATCTCTTTGCAGTTGGTGCAGACGAAGCAGGACGACTGGGAAGCAGCAGGGGCTCCTCGCTGTTTATTCCGTGCTCGTTTCTCTGCTGCCTGTTGGGTTCTCTCCTCCTCCGCTTGTATGATCCCTCTCTGCACCATTTGACGCCAGCAGCCACGGTCGTCTGCAGCTGTTTCCCAGGCATTAGAATCAATGTTGCAAACGTTCATGTTACGTTTGCATACATCCTTGAACCTGAGAGTGGAGTGTCCGATCCTGTGAGTCTGATACCAGTGGCAGGTTGGCCATAGAGTAGGTCCTTGGAAATACGCCCATCTTCCATGCATCTTACATGACCGAGCCAGCGTAGGCGTCTCTGACTCAGCATGGCGAACATATTTGGGTCCTGCCAGGTGATGCATTATCGTCGTCCTTGGCAATGCAGTCCCGTAGGATAATGCTTGATGTGTCAGATGAATTTCTTCTAGGGCTGTGAATAGCGCCTGGTGTGGCTGTGTGTGCAACTCTGTTGGGTGTAGAGCCTTCCTCATTGCCAGCTTTGTTTTCACACACGAGTCTTACATAAGCAAAAGCAGCAAGGATATTCGGGAGAGGGGGTCATAATCTCACAAACAGAAATTTTGGGAGATCTGCTCCAAATACTGCTTCAGATGAGAAGGCAGAAGCCGTCAGAACATTTTTTTTAGATCTCTCCCTTTGGTTCACTCCCACAAGAGGCTGTTTCTGGATCCAGGATAGACAAATCAGATTTTGCATAAGGATTAGTCCAATGAGGTTCCTAAGCCAGTATCCTTGGGAAAATTTATGGTGATCTTTCATGAAAATGTAGATAATGGGATACACAAGCGAAGGAATGTCATATGTGACACGTTCTACAGTTACACGATGGTTAACTTGTCAGGACGATTACAAAGCTCAACTTGAAGCGAAGAACAAAGCGGTGGATGAGATGAGCCGAGATATTGAGAAAGCCAAGCAAATAAATGACATCACAGTACTGGCTGTAGATCTCCAATAAGTCTTTTAAACACCTAAACTCAACTGCACAGCAGCGTAGCCTATCGCAAGAGAAGGCTACAGAACTACAACTGTGCGGCATACGATATCGTGACAGCTGACGTAGCGTGTTAGGCATGGTCAGAGCTTCACACTGACCGCTGGTCTCAGACATTTTCAGACGCATGAACCACTTCCTACCCGCCTTTGTCACAACACCAAAATAATATGATTGTCTTGTCTGATGACCGTAACTATCAGAATCAATCTGCATTGTGGCTGCGGAATACTGGAAGGGTTTGAAATATTAAATATAAAAGAGACCTCGCAAAAGTTCTTACAAAAAGGACACACACACAACAAGCTGACACCATAGACAGTCGTGTGCAGACTGTGGCATGTCATGTTGCAGATTATGCTTTAGTCATGTCATTGTTTCGGCGTTCCAAGCCTGTTCGATTTATTCCTGCAGATTTGTCTTTTTTTTTCAACGAACTCACAGGTGGGCAGCAAAACATACGGCCAAGAAAAAATTGCTGGGTACCCATGTGCTGTGGATCTCAGAGTCATCCTTTACGTCAATGGAGATATTCAAGCCAATGTCAGCTTTGATGGCGACTTTGGAACCTTCTTCATAGGTCATCTCTGCAGCCAGTTGCATCGATACAAGCCAGAACAAAGCATGGAAACTGGACTATGCAGAAATCAGCTACCTGAAGCGTCCTATGCCATTTATCTCACGCTCTAACTATTTTTGTCTCATGATTCTTTGTAGGAATTTTGCATAGTGCTGAACAAAAATGGCAGTCTGAAACAGTCTGAATGATTGCAAATATGATTTTTCTGTATAATCTGTTCCTGTACTTTTTCTTGTAATCTATGAAGTCTGAGGACCAAAGTGATCTCCTTATTTTGAAAGATACAATGACGATGTGTCATTAATTTAGGACTTCATTGTAAATTACTGTTATTTTGCACTCTTCGGATTGAAGAAAATGTTATGACCTTTGTAATTTTATAAAAAATCTGATAATCTGCTGGCCGTCAAGAGTGAAATGTATAGGACGATGTATTAGGACCAGCCTATTGCGCATAACATAATCATTACATAAGTACTAAATCTTTGTGTGGATATTCTTGTCCTTCCTTCATGTACTTTCGACATCATTGAACATCAAGTATAGATGCTACGGTAACAATGAATCATTTCAGTGAGGTGCAGTTATCAGTTATAACCAGTGCGCAGTTTTGGTGTTCACGACCTCATACTGATAAAAAATTATGTTTTTCATGTTAATTCATTGTAATAATCAATATTTATCGTGTGAAGGGTAACCCTGGCAAAGTTTTCATAAACTGTGTTATTGCAAGTATCGAATGTTGGAATGTTTTCATTTTATTTATCATAAATGAGCTTCTTATGGTGCCTAGTACATTTTAAGTGCACACCATTCCATTTGAAAGGTATATTAATCAGCAGAAGTACTGCAGTAACTTTAACATCTTAGAATCAGACTTCAAGCGGAAACAGCATTTAATCGTTTAATATATGCATTGTTTCAGAAAAGAGATCATCGTATTGCTTCTCTTATGTTTTCACTCTTATTTCATTGTTGGCATTGCCGGGATCAAATTTTACTTACAAAAAAATAATACTTTTATTTGGAGAAATTTGTTTCTGGTTTTTTTTTTCGTTGATTGAAGAATACTAAAATGACAATGACAAGGGCAAAAAAACACGTAACAAGTGTTGTCATTTAAACCACGTTCGCGTAAGTAGAGTTACGCGTCTGATCATACATTCATACATCGCGTAACATTAATTTCTCTAAAAAATGATACGTCTATCCCTGTATAGTTACTATCCAGTATAAAAGTACTTTTTTTTACAAATGTTTATCATATTTTAAGTTCAATATTCACAAAAGGAATAGATTTATCAGTTTTTGTCTCTTCTGAAAAATTTGCAAAATCATGAAACGCGAAACTGGCTCTTAGGCGACGAAATACAGCCATTTTAGAGAAGCGAAATTTATGATGGCGGCGTTGCCATGGCAATCGTTCGTGAAAGTCTTTTTTTTCTACTGGTTAACTACAATTTGAACATGCTGGATTCGATGGATTTAGTTAAAATCACCCTTAGAATGCGCTCTCCTCTCGCCTCTCCCTACCTCTGTAATAGACCAGGATAATCACGTCACAGGTTCGCATGTGGCAAGAGATAAGGCATCACTTATGCATAGGTAGTCTTCAATGATTAATGCTAGGTTTAATTTCATAGAATACTAAATACCGACGTTGACGCAACTTGTCTCTTGTCAACAGCCTCCGATCCGCTCGGTTCCGCACCTCACCATTAACAATCTATGCAGAAACGTAGGAATAGTCCTTGTTCACAAAATCCGCTCCGCTCCGCTTTTTAAATATTTATTTTTACTTGTCGAGTCTATTGGGGCTTACAAGAGGGCACAAACTCTTTCTTCTGTGGTCGCACAAAAGGAAATACTTAGAAGGGCAAAATCATCGTTACTGTATTCATCCCATACGTCGTGAAAAAAGTCAAGTAGAAAATTCAGATTACAAAACAAATGTTCTATGACGAGAAAAATCTATGGAATATCTAAAAATGAAGGAAACAGATTTCTATTTTCTCCTGATAACATGTGTCCCATACCGTAGAGACAATACACAAGTTGAAAGGGGGCAAAGCCACCTTTGAACGATAAAAGCCTTTCTCACAATCAAGACAATTCAAGCTAGACCACGCACGCACCACCTCTTCCTATGGCCGACTCTTCCTCAGAACACAGACAGCGTTTTGACATGTTTGACGCATAGAAGTGCAGAGCGTAGCGGTGAGGATAGAAGCGGGGCAGAGAGTAAGCTGTGGACAAAGAAAGTGGTGAGATATAATATTGTTTAACGCTTTCATCCGCATTGTGTGACGAGCGGAGAGGAGCAGAACGGAGGTTGTGGGCAAGAGGCCTCAGGTGTGCCTACACCCTTTCTCACAGTGGTTGTGGGAGAGACTTGTTGAAAGTGTGCCTACATTTCAGCTGTGCTTTTTCAGCTGTTGCCGCCTTGCCAATATTTGTACTCATTCCTTATCAAGATTTAGCATGCAAGAAATTGAGGATTCTGTGTAAATCCTATAATATTATGTGCCCTAACTAGAATGATATTGAGATGTTGAAGAGAAGTCGTTCGATGCTGGACAGGAATGTAGTGTCCGTGGGCAAAAGTACTTGAAGGTCCACAAGGGTGAGTTAATACTGCACAGTCATATCAGAGAATTTAGTTCTACACTCTTCACATGCAACAGCAAACTTCTGTCTCTCCTCGAGTGTAAGAAGGCCAACACAGATAAGGACTGATCTTCCATGATTCTGTCTTACCGATAGAACAAAATCTGAAATGCTCAAAGTAAAGATACATTTATCATAACATTCTTAAACTTCACAAGTGTCTACTATCTCTGCTGCATTCTTGAACAGTTAAATTTATTTCTGTCCCAACTGCAACATTCTCTTCTTCTAACTGACGAAAGATATTCTGGAATCCTAAACTAGAGCTTTCATATTAAACACTAAGTTGTCATTTCCCACATCCGTTCGTAAGCATTCTAGGTCCTCTCTACACTAACTCCCGCTCTCATCTGACATTCTACAGGGTTAATATAGGTTCCAAACGTTCCAGAATCTTTATTTGTAGACTGGAATGTGTGGAGCAGTTAACCCTCCATCCCATGCTGTGCAGTTGTATCTGACTGAAATTCAAGCCGATCATTATCAGGGGTTTCAGAACAATTCTCCACATAAATGAAGTCTACAACGTTTATTCATTGAGAGTTATAGCACTCACTTATCTGGAGTAACAACTCATCCATTCAGATTAGCGTAATTTCTATTTGGATTTATATCTCTCCCAGAGACGTTAACTCTGGTGATCTTTACATTAAAATGGACTGACATCGTAATTTATGTCCTATTATTCTAATAAATTTAGGAAACGAAATAGGCGAAAACAACAAGGGCGACACCTTCAGCTATTCAGTGAGCTCCGATCTCATGATGCGACAATAGAACTTTGCTCGGAGAGGGAAATCTTCAAACTTGTCAGTTCTTTTCCCAAGAATAGGGAAGTATTGTCAATAAAACCGTAACAACTTCACAAAGGGCATATAATTAATTATTAAAAAATACCAAGGTCCAGTCTCACACGCTCATACATTACCATATAATATATAATGGGTGAATATGACGCATAGAGACATTCCTTGGATAGTGTATGAAAACATAGGTTTTTGTTGAAGGCTATCTTGGTATTCCACAATTTGTCGAAGAGACATAGTCCAGCTGTTGCTGTACACTTGAATCTCTTGAATATTCTGATAGCATCCAGCACACTTCCTTCCACATGAATAAATGTTTGCCTATCATATCTATGTGCCGAAGGAGATATCTAAGCCACTGCATGATTAAAAACTTAAGTCTTTTTCACAAATTCCACATTTCGCTGTGAGCAATGCCCAACAGGATCGCAATAAAAACTTCTGGCTGAATAGAGAATTCTGGTATGAATTAACCAAGGCTATTGCTCTGAATCGCAATGTAAACTTCCGCTTGTTTTTCTATATCGTTTGCACCTTTTTCTATGTACTCTGGCTTGTAATAGCTGCAATAGTTGGATAATCTAGAACATACAAAGACATCAAAACAGGATGTCGCAGAACTGCCTTATACGGACATCGAAATGAACGTCAAATAAGGACCGCCGTGACTTCCAGTCCTCAGGTCATGGTGACCCACCACCCTGTCTTCAATCAATTCCACAAAATTTTATGCACAAACGATACTTGAGAACCCTAAGCTTAAAAAAACTGGTCCAACAATGAAAGGCCATCTCGGGGTTTGAAATCGCCAGGAAAAGCGGACACGGGATGAAATTGAACTCGCAGGTCTCAATGTCTTTGCTCCCTCCTCCCCTCCCTCATCCTCTCTTTTTGTCTCTGTCACACACACACATTTTTTCACTGCAGTGGATTTAATTAAAGCTAGAGGGATTTAAAATAAAATCCGTTCAGAACTTGTACTCGTCAGTGCAAACCATGAGAATTTTAAGAAATGGTTCTTTTAATGTGGCAGAAAGGAGAGAAGAGAATATAGCACAAAAGATAAAATGAGATAAGATAAGGTAAGATAAGATAAAGTAGAATAAACGATAAGATAACATAAGATAAATTTCATTCTTCCTGTACTGAATGTTGTTTACTTTTAACGAAATAATAAGACTGTGGCAGAGGGTCTTGGTCCTGTGTTCGCTCTTCACGTCATCACCTTCAACACTTTAGAGAGATTATAAAATTTGTTTCCTATGGATATTGAGTCATTTTTCATAAGTTCAAATTTGATCAAAAGAAAGAAAGAAAGAAAGAAAATAAAAATAAAAACCTTCAGTGAGTGAGAGAAAGGAAAATATTACTAAAAAAAAAAACAACAACAAAAACAACAGCGTGTTGAATGTGATGGAATATCATCAGACAAAGTGCCATGATCTTCGGCAACACTCTTTAATAGGTTAGTCATATTGAGTAACACAAAATCCACGCACATTCATACATACATGTCAGATAATATGATTACGATAGGCATGTTGCTGCTTGGGCAGGAAGGACAGAGGGCACTGACATCACAGACTGAAAGTTAAATGCTTCGACAGATGGACAATTTTGTAGATATACAACCGAAGAGGCAGACAGACCTATGGATGGACGGACAGTTGTATAGGAAAGAAATGGTGAAATTGAGAAACAGAGAAAGAGAGACCCACAGACAGATAGAAAGGTAGGTAAGGAGTAGATCTAGCTAGTAGGTAGGTAGTTAGATAGGTAAATAGGTAGGTAGTAGCATTCAGATAAATATAGATAGATAGATAGATAGATAGATAGATAGATAGATAGATAGATAGATAGATAGATAGATAGATAGATAG
>JBCEWB010109548.1:0-11855 GCA_039654565.1 Peronia peronii
AATTTAATGAAGAAACAGCCCTATAAATCAATCTATTTTCCCGCCACGGTGCAGCGCCTGCGAAGTAACCTGATACTGGTGACCCCGCTTGTGGTTTCGGGCCAAGCCCAGCACAACTAAAGTGCCACCGTTGTGACGCCGTGTATAACAACAATGATCGATTTTATCCTACTGTAGGATTTAAGGACGAATTAAGCGGATAAGATAGAAAAGGGGACAGAGTTGGGAGGGGGAAGGGGAGCAAACGTGTGTATTCAGTGGAGAGATTAGAAAAGCATTGAAGAATCCAGCACGTTATTTCAAGCTCATTCATCTAAGTAACTTGGCAAAGAATGAAACAGGGATGTCAAATTGTTTTCATGAAAAAGTCAGAAAATTTGATCAGATTGGTTGGTGCAGTCCCATTATATACTGCATGTACTAATGCATGTATCAAGCTAACAGAAATTTTGACATCCCTAAAAGAAGGTAAGGAACTATAAACATATTTTCCCCCATATCCTTTGACTAATGAAAGCATTTCTTCCCACACATTAGCAACACATTTTAAACTAAGTCTTTTTGGTGAGAAAGTATACAATTATCATAATGACAACTCGAATTTTCTCTTAATTAGAATACAGGATGGCTAATCACTTACCTCCCCTACATATTTCTGGACCAGCTCGGAGCCAATAACTCGGATGAAGCAGGCATCTGTTCTATTGGCCACAGCTCTGGCACACAACGTCTTACCTGTCCCTGGGGGACCAAACAACAGCACACCCTTAGGTGGTTCAATACCCAGATTGACAAATCTCTCAGGCTGAAGACAAAGGAGAAATATCAATACATTTTTGTATCCAGACTAGATTAAGAAAGTTTGTCCATTTCTTCAAAGATTTCAGTACAACTTCTTTTACGTTACATAAGTAACTCAATAAACATGAGCTCGTGTAAATCATTTCTTCTTGTAGCCATATCAACTGCTCTAGGATCAACTGAGTGGATGACTTTACCAACATAGCGATGAAATATAAGAAATAAAGTTGTATGGTGAGGAGGAAACTGTTTATCTTGTCTATATTTGTACTGAACAAAAAAGCTGCCTCTCTGAATCAACTTCGTCATCTTCTTCTGTCAGCTTTTGTCAGATACAAGGGTTAATATTGATAACCTGGTCATGGTGGTCTATACTCACATGTAAGAGAGGGGTTTCTACCACCTCCCTCAGTTTTTCAATCTGTTCCTTACAGCCGCCCACATCACTGTAGGTCACATCTGGCTTTTCCTCCACCTGCCCAAGCAATAGCATAATATTAATTAGAGTTAATATAGTAAATTCTAAAAGATTAAAAAACTAGAACTGACTTCTACTACTTCCTATCAGAAAACTTCCACTTCCTTCAAGCTTGAATTCTGTTCAGAGTCTGCCCCTTTTAACAATCTCATCTGGTTTGCTACATCAGGATTTCAGGGTTTTTTTTGTCATTAGACTCTGTTCCATCTTCCTTTCGGTCTCAAGAAATACAGCGACATATGTATGTCAGATTGAAAAAAGAAACAACAACAGACTAAGTAAATTACACATACTGTTAGTAACTAGCACCCATCAACAAAATTAAATGCCAAAGAGATATATGAAAATTCATGCAAAAAAAAAAAAAACAAACAAAACAAACTCATATGTCTAATAAGATGTAGATTGGAAAGGTAAGATGTTAAGGATAAATAACAAACTGAAATCCCAAATAATCATTAACTCAATGCTAATGCATTTTCTGGATATCAAAATTGCTATGAACTTCCACCAGTTTCCTCTGACTGTATTTAAGTGATAAAATTGCACGTTTTCTGTTTCTTCTTTCAAACATTGTAACAGCATCTTTAACATTTGATGTTGATCTAAGTTTGGTATCATTCAATTAAACCAACCTTGAAATCTTTTTAACCTCTGCTGGGTACATTATCATAGAAGCATTCATTGTTATAAAATGATATGAAAGGGCCTGTATTAGGTGTAACTGTTACGATGCAAACATTCTACATGTGTGTCAAAGCAATGAATATATAAAATGTTGAACCATTTCTTTATTAAAAAAAAACACCAAGAAACAAAAACATAAAAAATATGTCATATCATGTTAACTTATCTCCCTAAACTCAAATGGATGGATTGGGCTATGCCAGAGGGATCAACAACTTATGTAACCATGCCAAATCTGACACTGCTAGTGTTACAACTAGGAGATAAGAATTCAAGGTAAGACTAATCAGGGCATAGTATGTGTCTACCAGTGCTGATGGGCACTTCATTACAGCTGCCAGCTGGCCTCAGTTACTACACTTCCTCACAGTCATTCTATGATAGTCCAAGTCATTTCATGAGTTTTGAGGAAAATGGTTGAAAACAATTTTGCTAAAATCAAAACTAATGTATACCTGAAGAAATAGGTGTGGCTTTAAAAGCAGCATTAAATGAATGAAACAAAATAATGACTGTTAATTAGGTTACTTGTATAGTGGTGATTGCGGCTGGCCATATAACTCAAAACATTAAAATATAAAAATTACTTAGGCTATTCTGAATCACCTTGATGATTTGTTTTTTATTTAACATTACCTGCATCATCGTCACCGTAGGGTCTATTTTGGGAGGTAGTGGGATGTGGATCTGATACTTGTTTCTGTCAACACTGTTAAAAAAAAGGGGGGGAGAAAGACAGAGATTTATTGACCATCTCTATTTCATATCCATACAGTTACAACAGTCTTTGCACCAATTTATTAACAACACAGATGTGATCTTGTGCATTGTGTTTCATTTCACATCATTTTTACTTAAAATTCTTATTTTTCTTACTTTTTTTTTCATCTGATGAAACAACAGATTCTCCTTCAGTATGGTGAAGAACATCATAATATTGCTGACACAATGGCTAATCTGCTAGCCTAACAATAATAATATATGCAATACAGATCAGAATTTTGAGAAAAGCCCACAGTATTAATCACTCCACTGCCAACTTTTTAATAGTAAAAGAGAGATAAGAACCTTATAAGACTAAAGTTCATGTTTAAGGAGATTGTATGTATTTTTAGTGAGCATATTGCTTGTGAATAACAAACTCAGCATAAATGATATTCACCAGATTCAACAGTTTTCCCATTCATGGACATGCAGAGCTTAACATATCCACATTCTCCTGAACAATACCATATCATTGTCACTGACTGAAAGCAAACAAACTCATCTGGCTTGCATGCTCCCAAAGCATCACTACATAGTCAATCCTGTGTTCCTCAGTCAGTTCTCTGCAAACTAACACAATCTCAATGTTATGAAGAGTAAACAAACATAATGAGCTCACCCAACTCGCATGCCCTCCTCTATGTCTGTCGGAGCCACCTGTTCACCCAAGTCCACCACAAACTTGGCAAACTGTTTCACATTGATAATGTACTTGGGGTCATCTGAATCTGCATTGATGATCTTTGTACAACGGGCTACCTGCAGGGGCTGTTCACCTGGGGGACAAAGTAAAAATAGGGAACATTTTAACACAAAATGAACACCTTGGATTAAACGCAACATAGCCAAAGAAACATTTTCTTATTGTGTCTATGTATCTAAACGAACTAGCCTGACGGAAAGGAAATTCAGTATTTCCATGACCCACAGATAAAACCTTTTTCTTTGTCACAACAGACTGAACAGATGCACTGGCTCTGCCACTACTTCCTCTAAAAACACATGGAGAACAGTTGCACAAAAGCAATATAATAGTTTTTATTTATTGTTGTTAAATTCAGTTTGATATATCTAAGCATTTCAATCCCTTTCTGTTGTTTCTCCCTTTTCATGTATCTATTTTTCTATCAAGCCTTTCAGCCCTAACAATTCAACTATTTAAGCAACAATTATCTACAAATACAAATGCGTCCACAGAAACAGCAAAGGAGAATGGTGAGGAGACTCAAAAAAAAGTTTAGCTTAGTTAGACATCTGATGATACTGTAGCATGCTTTAATACATATACAGTGTCTGGATGAAATTCAGCCCTCATTTGGAACAAACCCAAACTGTATCCTTACTTTGTAGTGTTTGTTTGTCTGCCGCTAAGTCCCACAAAGCTGGCGGTGCCAGCCCAGTGTCTGACTCCTTGATACCGGACAGCTCATTGACATTCTTGAGAACATTCTGGATACCCTCCTCTACTGCTTTGATAGACTTTGTATACTGACCCACACCCTTGGGAAGAAAAATTTTAAGAGGATAAAATAGATGCCAATTGTTTCAAACATGAGACACAGGTTGATTTATATGTCAGATTCATGACCTACAATGCAGAGGCAACACATGACACTTTCTTTCAAGGGTACTTGATTCCAGTTTTCACTGAATAATGTGTTGATTGTGTTCGTTTAACTTTTTCATAAAATCCACCCTCTGGACTTCCAAAATGAATATTGCTTCAACAAACCCCATCTAAAATGAAGTTTAGTTTGCCATTGACTATATTCAGCCACATGCAACTATCCCAGATCTATGAAATCTCACATATATAAGCAAGATGGGATTCAACAATCTTCACAAATTTCTGAATGAAATGAATTATAAATATTGTGAAAGGATAGGAAAAAAACATAATGAAGAATAAAAATTTCATTGGAAACTGCATTTTGCATCAAAGTTTTCCTCATTTTCCTTCTTACTTTCTTTCTCCTTTGGAATTATGCATGTATCATTGTATGCCTCAACATATTATTTTAACAGAATGTCCTGTTCTTTGTTTCCTTTTCAGGGGAAAAAAATTCATAATCTGAAGCTAAAAGTTGCTCATTAATACAGCAAACAATATATTCCAAAAATTTCTAACTGATTTAGATCAATGTTTTGAGTTTTATTTGATTTTACTTACATAGGTTTTCAGCAGGGCAATGTCTCCCTCGTCCAGAGCTAAAAGAGAAAAGACAATAGATCACCACACAGTGAATATTTAAAAAGAATGAAAAAATGTCTATTCCACTGTTTTTGTCAATTTCAAAGAATGCCTCTGGTGAGCTGTGCATGTTTTGCAGCCACCATGACCATAATGACGAACGCTGTTTGTCATGATAATATTCCACTCAAAATACTAATTACAGGAGAATTGCTAGCTCCAAACTGACAGCAGATTTGATTTCAGTGCTACTTTTTTCTGACAGATATCTCTTTTTTATTTAGAAGAAGAATGGATCTATAAATAGTATATATCAAATCGAAACTGATCTCGTTCATGTTAGTCTATACCTACATGGAGGTCTCATAAGCTCCAGTTAGATTCCTTTAACATCACTTATCACCGTGATGAAGAAACATCTAATAAATGACAAAAGTGATGATAAATCATGATACTATGAAGAAAGTGAACAAGAGCCTTCAAAAGTCAATGATGCTGTCAGATCTAGATTTTGAGAGACAAGGGCAAGGTAGTTGACACCATAAATACAACGCCCAGATCTGTATTAGACCTAAATCTTATGAGCCAGTTTGCAGATAAATTTGTCGAGTCATACATCACTGTATAGATTATTTATTTCTGTTTTGCTATGCATAGTTTGGATTGTATCAAAACCTACAACACACTAAGACACTATTTTACTTCCGAGAACTTTTAAAAATCTAGATCTAGAGCTACATAAACTTCTCTTTTCATACAAAAAATACTTAAAATTTCATCATCACCATGTTTAGCCCATCAGGTGTAGATCTAGATCTACCAAATTTTATCTTAATTATCTATGTATAGTCGAGTCCACTCAAATTGAACTCTGATTATTTGAATTCCTGATAATTTGAATAAAAATGAAACAATATTTTTTTTTCCTTTGCAATAATTAAATGCTCTCGCATTATAACTAGAAGCCACTATCGCAAAATTCCTTTCAATGCGGGTGCCGGTGGTTTGAAAACAACAGCCCCACGGATGGGGCGAGAGGGCATGTGTTGAGTGTGCCCCATGCCGCCCGCAGTGTAAAAAGTGTAAGTAGACCTTGTGCTCTGCTGGGGGGGGGGGGGCTGAACAGCTATGGGGGCCAGTGCTCAATCGATAATCAAGCATCTCTGCAGGGCCTACTGTACAGAGGTATATACGTACATGTTCTACACACTACACATGCACTCTGAAGTGTGTTGGCAACACAAAGGTGTTGCACTATGATCACTGTCTTGGTTCCATGTCTAGCACTGTGACGGGTTGGATTCTACATCATATTCATTTTTTTTTTTTGCGCTTGGGGTTGACTTGCTTTATATAAACATTCTCACAGACTATGTGAAGGCTTCTTCTAACCATTTTCAGAGTCAAAACTTGATTAATAGCCCTCTTCAGGGCAAAAACTTACTCAACAGCCTTTTTCAAGACAAAACTTCACTATCACTACAATCCTTTTCTGCCTCAGTGCTAAAATCTACTCATCAACAATTCTTTTCAGCGCTAAAAGTATACAGTCTCTTCCAGGGTTAAACTATTCTGCCCCTACTTTTCTATACTTTACTTTCTCTTTCAAGGCAGCCTTTATTAGCACTAACAATCCAATTAAACGAGTAGGCCTGTGTTTAAAATAACGGGGAAGTTAAGAAGCCACAGCATGATTTCTTTATAAAGGGAAATAATCCTGTAATAAAATAATTAAAATAATGCCTTGTTAGTCATTCGATAACAGCCCCCCTTGTTAAAACTGGAAGTCGAACTCTCTCTACTCAAACCCATTAGAGTGGTCTCAGCAAATTCAAATTAAGCAGATTTGACTTGACTGTATAGTGTACTGTAAGTGTGCATTGTAGGGTGTGTTTATGTGTCCAAAACTTGTGAGGCCATGTCAAGATCCTCCCACTATTTAAAAAGCATGTCCTAATTTATGTCTACATATCTTCAGTTCAAGGAACCAGTTTTCTGCCAGGAATAATTTTCACCAACTAATGTGTTTGTGTTTATATTGGTTTGTTTGTGATTATGCACGTGTTACACGCATACAATGCTGTGCTTTTTAGTATATTTTTCCCCTCTAAATCACTTTCAAAGGTAAGAAAAAGATCAACCCTGCAGGAAATGGGTTTTTTTTCACCATATCACTTTTCCATTTAAAATGAAACTGATCAGAAGAAACTTAAGATAATATGGCACTTTTATTTTTTTTCATAGTGACATCATGAGTTGAAATGCAGCAGACAACTAACACCTAAAAATAGCATGGATTCTGCCAAAATTTTCTCATTTTCTGTAACAAACCAAATGAGCATTGTTAACAATTTTCATTATATTTCTTTTGTAAATTTGAAGGATAGGCATATCATAAAGTGAAAAAAATTTTTTTTTCTCAACTTTTCTTTCTGCTGTTACAGTTTCAGAGTTTTCCTACAAAGATCAAGTTTTAAGCATTTTTGACTCGAAAGTTCCTCAAGAGTCCTCTCTGAGTAGTTCAAGTTTTCAACAACAACACGACAGGCAAGGCTCTAAAACACGATTGTGTGAGTTATCATACTTGGTAAAACCTGGTCCCAACCAGCGACCAGCCTGTTTTGTCCCTGACAACATAATGGCTGATTTGGACCACAAAGCCATCGTGTTAGGATCTATCAATGATATAGGCTATCTTCCCAAAGTAACTGAAATTTCTACTTTAATTCCTACCCTATACTGTTGTTTATATTTGGTCTGTTTCCTCTCACTGTGCGACAACTGGTCCAATAGGAAACGTTGCTCTCACATTACTCAAAAAACAATACTCTTCGCTGTATCGTTACTGGACGATTTCAACATAAAAAAGTTTAAATCTTGTATTAATGATAACATAAAACTGGATATTTCGATACAACCCAAAATCGCTTCACACTTGCATGAATAGGATGGCTCTGGGACCTTCAATTGTTAATAGCGCTAAGGTTCACAGAGAAGAAACCAATGGTATCCTCCCATTAGAAAACACACCCTTTCAAAAATGAATTATGATGGTGAAGTGGCTATACGGACCCGGGTTCCCATAGAATATTTTTGCTATACGGACCCGGACTATTTTTAGAACACCCCTTGTGAACCTGGACCACGGACCCAGGGCTATTTTTAGAACAGACCCGGGTCCTCGTAGAATATTTTTGCTCTACGGACCCAGGCTATTTTTTTTTTGTTTTTGTTTTTCAAGGTGACTCAGATACAGATAAATAATACAGTGTAACTGATAGATTTATAATGAAGCAAAGAGCCATTGTCTTAAGCAAGCATTTAATATGTATACCGTTTCATTAGATCTATTATTCGTGCACCAAGACAACCCGTGTCCCATTTGTAAAACATTACTAAAGGGACACCTTGTCGGCATAGGATGCCGACAGATCTATCTAGTACTAGATCCATTACTTGAGTCTGGGTAGCAGGCTAATATAAATTAGAAAGCATGTGTCCCAATAGAAAGTCAGTAATAAGAAAGCACATGACCAGATAGTAAGCCAGGGTCAGGACAGTAAATGGACACTAAACGGACCTGGGCAATGTAATAGCAACGTAACACTAAAACATCGGGTCTGGATAGGAGCGTCCGCTTTCACGGGGGGGGGGGGTCTAAAAATAGCTCCGGGTCCATATAGCAAAAACATTCTATGGGGACCCGGGTCCATTCTAAAAATGGCCCTGGGTCCGTGGTCCGGGTCCACAGGGGGGGTTCTAAAAATAGCCTGGGTTTGTATAGCAAAAATATTCTATGGGGACCCGGGTCCCCATAATTGCTTCAATTAAGTAATCATTACATTACGTCTGGAAAAGTGCCAGTATTATTGTTTCGTACATTTTCCTCACCAACAACAACGAAAGAGATCTGTTCATTATGACTTTCTGGATTGAGATCTGAATAGGAATTAGTGAATCTCTACTGTGTTGCTTAATCTTCTAGAATTCTACGTACATTGAATAGGCTTTTCATCCTCTTTTTCTGAATCCTTCACTTTTCTCTGGTCTGCCCCAAGATGATCTGGCATTCTGGAAAAATATCTGTTTGATATAGATCTAGATTTAACTAAAGGGAAAACTAAAAACTTCGTTGATCTGAAGGTGCTCCTCTTCAGGATTCTGTCAGATAGTCTACGCTATGAGATAACAAAATTTTCCCGTTTCCGGTTCCGATTCCCAAGCTTAATTCGTTTTCTTACCGCAGTCAATTAGCTATTTCGCAGTATTTTAAATGTGTCGAAAAATTCATTCCCGTTGAAGAACTTTCAAAATTGAATTGCAAATTGGAATTGAACATGGATCTAGTTTGATGATATTATGCAAATTATACTTTATTTGTTACCACTGATATTATAACATTTTAGTCCCTCAATATCATGTCTTGTTGGTGCAATTTATTCAGCTTAGACTGAGTTGACCAGGTCATAACTATTAGATCTAGATCTATGCGCTTGTTACAATATTGAGTGCATTTAACACAACGACAGACTCCAGAGTTGGATATGTAGATTCATATAGATCTATAAATTGCTGGAACAATGTCAATCTCGTCTGTTCTGAAGTGTACCTGCACAGAAAAAGAAAAGAGTGACAGAGCAACAATAAAACCAGAATAATCTTTTGCAGACACGAGATAGATTTGAAGACAAATTTTGTCCAAATTTGAGCGTGTTCAAAACAAAAGGAAGAGATTTCGTGGAAGGGACAGACTTCAGTAACTCATCATATTAAAGGACTAAGCGGCTGTACGAGGTCAAGACTACACAGCCCAGCTTCATGTTCAACAGGTAAGGGTCATTTGACAGAAGAGAGCATGTTATGTTTCGTGCTACAGCTGCTTATGAACTCAAAGATAAAGTATAGTAAATGATAATAAATGTGACACAATCAACTCGCTGTAAATCTTGACCAAACATAGGAAGAACGGCCATGTCTTAAAATATTCCAATGGAGAAAATCAAATTATACAGTTGTTTATGTATTTAACTTGATTAATAAAATTGTTTTACTCACTAATGTCTGTCATTAAACGAATGTCTGTACATATAAACCATTTGCCAATGTATCTGTTTGTATGTTAACAGTTTGATCGTTGTTTTTGTTTTTTTTTATTGAATTATTCACTTTGTGATTTGGAATGAGAAGGTTATTTTGGTCGACAATCCAATGGTATTTCACTGATAGCATATAACCTGATCTACATTCAGCAATACAAGTTTGGTGAGAGTTTTGTGCTTTTGTTTGTTTACTTTTGTTGTTTTTTATTTCTTGTTATGTGATTGATTGATTGATTGATTGATTGATTTTATATTTATATATATTTGTTTTTGGTTTGTTTATTGCATTTGTGTAATTTCGCTTTATGATGTTAATGATGGTGATGATGAGTCAGTTTACTTTATTAATTCAATATCAAATTCTCCATACTGTTTTTCCCATTTTTTTTCTTTTTTTGTGTGTGTGTATTTGATTAGTTGCCGGTGGATAGTCGTCTTAATTTTAAACCATTTTTGTAAAATGGTGGTGATGATGAGGATGATAATAATGACGATGATGATAATATCTTTTCTTTATGCTAACTAGGCTCGAAAATATGGCTAGTGATATCAGCATAAAATTCAATTTCTACCATATCAAGTTCTATATATTCTTATTTGCTTCTTTTGATTAGCTGCAGGTAAACAGTCGTCTTATATTTTAAAACATTCCTATAAAATGATGATAATATGTTGAGGATATTGGTAACAATGTGATGATGATGAGGAGGAGATGAAGGAAGACAAGGATAACGACGACGACTATGATGATGATGAAGAGGATGCTGTGATGAAGTACGCAATGGGTTAAAAAGAAAGAGATTTTCATCATTTTCCACATATTTGATTTTACATAATTATTATTTATTGTTTGTGTAAATTAATGTACAAGTCAACTGTC
This sequence comes from Peronia peronii, assembly GCA_039654565.1. NCBI lineage: Eukaryota > Metazoa > Mollusca > Gastropoda > Systellommatophora > Onchidiidae > Peronia > Peronia peronii. Next base: position 10,902 of record JBCEWB010109548.1, read on the forward strand.
GACTGACAGTCTTTGTCTTGAATTTCAAGACATCTCTATTAAGTGGTGAGGAAGACAAACAATGGAAATCTCAGCGCTTTATTTATATATATGTCAAAAAAGGCTCTACATGATACGGGACATTCTTCCTATCCACAACAGTAATTTCATTTCAACTGGTGATAAAGAGACAGAGGTCGTTGGCATAAATGTTGTGTCAACATTGAAGACTGGCCTCATCTCTATCTAATTATGAATTCAAGAGGGGGTCTACAATGCATTGCCACTTTCATTCTCGTAAATATAACACGAGAAAAACAACATCGCTAACCTGAGAGTAAGCCAAAGAGTTTAAATAAAGTTTAATATAAACTCTTTGGAGTAAGTTTATATGGACCACAGTATGAATAACACTCTTATACAGGTTTGTTATAACCATCGATATATTGTAAATATTTATCATACGTTGCATTTACAGTATATATATATATCGATGTTTATGTCACACGTACGATAAATGACACAGTCGCGTGATGTAAAATTGTAAGCTAGACCTTTGTCCTAAAGTTTCTTGAGCGGTAATACTTTCACTTTTAATGCTCATTTGATTCCAGCCTCTTTGAACAAAACATTTCAAAATCTTCTTCCCGAGCATATTAGGTATAGCCGACAACTTTCTCAGGTCATCTATCACTTGCAGTCAATGTAATCTTACTAGGGAGCTCATTTTACCAAGTTCGGTATTGTAAAGAAAATTCTGCTCCCATGATAAGAATCAGTTTGAATGCAAACATTGTAAATAATAAAATCACGACTACGAGCACTGTGTGCTGTGTGTGTTTTTATCTTGCATATTTTTGTTAGTGTGATTTGATTCTAATAAACTTGCTATAATACATGTGTAGATAGAGTAGGAAAAGTAGAGTAGGAGACAGGGACGATAGGGACCTGTACATATCAAACAAAAATAGTAAG
>JBCEWB010109559.1:0-10922 GCA_039654565.1 Peronia peronii
TGGATGGATGGATGGATGGATGGATGGATGGATGGATGGATGAGTGGATGGATGGATGGATGGATGAGTGGATGGATGGATGGATGGATGGATGGATGGATGATGGATGGATGGATGGATGGATGGATGAATAGATTAGTAAATAGGTGGGTGGATGGATAGATGGATGTTTTGCAACAAATAGTATACAGTTTGGAGCAAATACATTGATACAATAATTATATAGAACACTACAACTATTTTCCAGCCGATGGTCAGGTCAGCAAGAGCGAATTTGATCATGTGTGGAAACGAGAGGACCTTGGTGACGAAGACCGGATTGTCTTGTACTTCATAGAATTGGACCGAGTGGCTGACGAGGTTCTAGATGATCAAGACTATCCTCACATCTTTAGGCTGTTTGATGAAAATGGTATGGAAATGAAGCTGAGACATGCTTATAGTACAGTAAAGTGAACTTTCAAAGTGTTCAATTTCTATTTATTTTTCTTCTCTGTCATAGATTTCATTATTCTAGACATTTTGGTATCCAATTTATTACGATATCTCAATTTAAAAGAAAGCTATGGCTATTTGAAGGTCGCGAGAAGCGTCGCGTTCAGCGAAAGGTACAACTTCGAAGGCAATTAAGACCTACAATCATAAGAACTTGTACACGCAGATTCATGAACGTTGGTAACTATCCGATTTCTTTTCATGGATCTTGGATATATAAAAAATGTAATTTAATATATCAAATTTAGCTTTCAGACAAAAAAAAAATCAAAAACAGAAAGGGAGGAAAAAATTTAAATCTAATGAGTCCGACGGCTCAAATTGTGCATGGTGTACACCTGCGGTTGGTTTGAAGAGGAGAGGAGTCAAAAAGCCATCGAACGGACAGTGTGTTGTGCATGATGACTACAAAACCGTGTCAATAGATTTTGGTTCTCATTACACACAATTGTGAAAATAAGATATGATTACAGAGCTCGAATTGAATGTTTTATTTATATACAGAAAGCCTACATTCAGGGGACGTTTCAGTGAGAAAATAGCCACGAAAGATGTCTTAAGCATCTATCTCGCTCTCAGTGACGCCGTTATTTTGGGCTGTTTATTCCGAAAACATACTGGTCCAACAATCCTGCCGCCTGACTGGCAGTCACCAAAAGGGAGGCGGCTATCGGGAGGAAAACGAAAACATAGAGAATCCGTCCGATTGTTGGCTCCCAGAAGCATTTGTTTGTATGTGTGTTTGTTGTTGTGGTTAGTTGGTTGATGGTTGTTGCTTTGTTGTTACTGTTGGTGGTGTCCGTGACAAGTTGGCGCAATACCCATTATGTAACTGAAACCCTGCCTATTTGCGAACATGATGATGTTGATGCTTTTTGAGCCGACGAAGAACGAAGAGTTTCTAAAATTTGACCACTAATATCTCAATATTCATTTTTTTTAACCTGTCAAGTTCTATAGATTGTTAGTGTGTTAGTTGTCCGTCTGAAGTTTTAGCACATTTGTATAAGATCATGATGAGGATGATGATTATGGTAGTGATTTTAAAGAGTTAAAATACCCCGTTGGGCATTATTTTAATCTTTCACACCATAGTATAAGTCACATGATGATTACTGGTCTGTAGTCGTGTTCACCAAAGGAACTTCAGGAGCTGGAGTCTAAGTGAGTCTAATGTCATTCAGTCTGTGGCGGATTAAATATCGATTTTTTAAAGAAATCTCTCTTTTAACAACTAGTTCATTGCTTTCCGCCCACTCCTATTTCACTTTTCCAGGAATACTATATGTGTTCTTCAAGAGATTTAGACATACCTGTTCACAACTGTACATTTGGCTTGTTGTTTAATTGTGCATTTACTTAGGCTATTCTTGTAATTCCCTCTTTAGTATTAGACCTGATGATTTTGACCTTGTTACGTAATCAAAAGAAGGACACAATAATTTGTTTCCAAAGTAAAACACAGCACCATCTTCGATGATGTCCCACTTAAAGATAAATATTAAAAGTTATATACATCAAACAAATAAAAAAGACTGAAAACATAAACATTTTACATATCTATTCATTTAATATGACCAATGTAAATCGGAAGGTTGTAAAATTATAATTGCTCTAAAAATATACTTGTTTATTTCCTTTTTAAACAAAATTGAAAGTCCTCTCCTATACAATAACTAAATCATTTAATTAACATTTTCTTTCTTATGCAGCAATGTCCTTTGTACATTTTATATATTTCCTTCATTGCCCTGGGTTCTAATGATATCAATTTGTTCACTATTAAGTTCTTCGTGTTGCTTTTTGCTTTTGTCAGTATATTAGGTAATTTGTCGATAGACAGTCTTCTTAGATTTTAAGACATTTTTAAACAATAATAAATAAATTCGTTATCAGGGTAATGAGCAAATCAAAATAATTAGTAAATTCGTTATGGTAATTTTTATTTGAAACATTCTTGTGAGGAAGGGGAGATAATGGATTAGAATAGACCAGTATTTGGCTTATTAAAAGACCCATTATATTAGGCTGATCTTTGTCAAAGTTATCAGTTATCTGGGGTTTTTTTCTATGTGTTTCTAGCTTTCCTTTAGCAATAATTTTGTGCAATTAAGAATTTATGTAGCTTATTGAATGTGAGACACATACACACATACATATACACACACACTTCACATTTGAGAAATCCATTCTAAACACTACTAACGGTATCCTTTTCTTCTATTCCTTTTGTTATGGATTATCCTTATCTCAATTAATGTCATTTCTTGGACTTCTAAATCTGTCATAGCTCATATTGTTATAGGCCAGTTATTATAATGTTATTGGTTGAAAGACAGCTGAAAGCAATCTGTCTGTGAATTATAGTCTGTACAGACTGCATGAAAAAGTTGTGCTAATTGTTGCATCACATGCCTGTAGAGACTCATAGAATAACTTTTGGTTTTTCTTTTCTTCCAGGTGATGGCAGCATTACCTACCAAGAGTTCAAGTTCAACTGGGAAGGCTTATTCAAAGACTGAGCTATACTTTTCGCACCCGTGCACTTTCATGAATGAATGTTATCAAATAAAAGTCATTGGGCTTGATAAGCTTCTTGTTCTCTCCTTTCTTATCAACGAGATTATAATTTTTAACTGGTTTACATTTACGTTCTCATTACGCCTTTTTCGGCTCCTGCAGATGATAATCTCGACGCTGTTTAACTGATGATTTTTGTTTTCGTGTTGATGCATCTTGTTCTTAAGTAAGTGGTACATTGCTGTCATGTTGGCCTTAATTGGGTGAATGAAGAATGGTAGAGATAATTCTGTTATGTAACTGCCGAATGCACCAGACGAGTAGAGGAGAGAGAGAGAGAGAGAGAGAGAGAGAGAGATGGCGAGTCATTTGAAGTCGACCTCGAGAGAGATGACACGAGATGATGATGAACTGCCGATGAGAAGTTGTTAGTGATCAGTTTGGTGATCACAGTTCTGTTAAGAGGATATGTGCATGTGTCAGATAGAAGGAAAGTATGTGTGTGTGCTTGTGTGTGGTAAATGAGGATAAGTGTGTGTTGGTGTGTTAAGTGTGTTATGTGTGTGCCTGCCTGTTTACTTTTGCTTTTCCCTGTGTGTGTGTGTGTGTGTGTGTATGTGAGTGTGCACGTGCACCTTCCTACTTTTCCCCCTAAGGTGTGTGTGTATGTCTGCCTTATTTAGATAATGTTCATGCATTAAAATACCATAGAGCTGAGTATCTGATATTTAATGAAAAAGTGGTCGAAGATAGTTGGGGACACGTCTTAAGTTTCTTTCAAGTTCAAGAGGGATTTGCAAAGGTATTGTATATTTGAATGAACTATAGCTAGATTAATGAGAGCATTTCATAATTTGCGTTGGATTTGAGATAAAGTCAGGATACAAGTTCACTGGCTTCGGAGAATCTACAGTGGCAGTAAGAAATGTAATGTAGTAGCAAACTGTCTCATTCTGAATTTACCAAATGTCTAAATGATTTTAATATAATATAACGTTTAAGCCAATGCAACTGGCATTCCATCTAAGAACTGGTAGATCATTGCCAAGAACAGAGACAGCTCAGCTGGAGGGCAGTGAGAAAGCAAAGGTCAAGGTCTTCGAGACAGCCCGAAGAGGAGTAAGAGAGGCCAAGCGCAGGTGGAGAAAAGTAACAATAAAAAAATTATCCTCAGTCCGTCCACTCGAGGATACCAATTCTTAATGGGAGGTCGCTGTGACCAGCCCTACAAGTGACTTCTGTGAAAAGTCTCGGGCGATGGTGAGACGCGTCTCTGAAGGACTCAAAGCAGAAAGATGACGTGCAGACTCAGCTGACAGTTGGCCTGGAGAAAATCGACAAGAGCGGGCTTCCAGGACGTTTCAAAGGCGTGCTTCCTCCAGTTCATGTTGATCCCAAATCTATTATGGCCACTCTTAGTCTATAAAATCCCCGTCTCAATGGTAAAGGGATTAAAGGCAAAGATAAACCATTAGAGCAGGAAGTGGGTAGGGCTCCCACCACGCTTTCCCAACTTTGCGCTAACCTTTAAACAAAACTTGCTTGGTGCTACCACTCAAATCTCTGAGAGAAGTCCCTCCAAACAGAGGACATCATCGGATTCGCTCAGTCTGATAGGAAAAGATTAAGATCTGGTGGGCAGGCGGTCTCATTGTGGTCCACAACGACGCCTATAAGAAACGAGATATGATTCTCGAAGAAATCAGACATGAGGAAGACGAGAAAAGAGTCCAAAAAGCTATGCAGCAGGGGCTACAGGAGCACTGGACAGAACGATGACATGGAAAGACATTAATTTTGGCAAATGTATTCGTGCCGCATCTGATTTACTTCCCACAAAAACGAACCTCACTAGATGGAGGAAAGAGACCAGCAACAGTGCCTACTCTGTAGGGAGAAAACAGAGGTTACAATATGTTCTCTCTGGTTTCAAAGTGGAAGATATAGCTGGCGACACAATCGTGTTCTTGGGGTACTGGCAAGAACTGTTGCATCTGCATTGACAAAACCAGAGAAACCGTATAAACCCCGGAAAAATACATTAATCCAAGAGTCAACGAGTATTCCCACCAACATCTTCTGCAACAACCCAGTACGCGGAATATTGGAAAGAGCGGCGATTGGGACATAATAGCCGATTTGACAGGATGAAGAGAGTATTCCAAATTAATTAAGAGTTCAGGTATGAGGCCGGATACATTGCTTAGCTCGAGGGTTGCGAAGACGTACAACCTTGCAGAGCTAACTCTTCCATATGAGACAAACATGGAGGAGCAGCACGAGTATAAGATGGCCAAGTACCAAGATCTTCTGACGGACTTGAGAAGAGCCGGAATGAAGGCAAAAATATTCGCAGTAGTAGAAGTGGGAGCAAAAAGCTACGTTGGTTCAACAGTAATTCTCTACTGAAGAGGTTCAACTTAAGTGGCCGGAAGATTAGAAGCGCCCTGCATGAACTAGCAACATCTGGTGAAAAAGGAACGATGTGACCTCTACACCGCTTGATGCCGGACTAATAGAATAAGTTATGCCATGAAAACAGTGGCATGCATGGCAAAATGGCTAGAACACCTCGGTCAACAACATCTGGACCGAAAACCAAACGGCACTGGTTCGAATGGCAGAAAGACCCTGAGGGAAAAAAAGGTGGGTGACGGTCATCAGGAGTCATGACTCCGGTGTGACCGGGGTTTTAGAAGATGTCAGGAAGTTAAAAGCCGAAAATCTAATGAAAAAACACGTCACCTGTATCGCTCCACCTGTCTCCCCATACCTAAGTTTTCCTACTACTTATGTGACTGTCTTCATTTTGTTTTTTCAGAAAATGTATAGTTGAGGATACCGGCTCCTGATGACTCAACTTTTCCTAGGAGTACATTTAGAAAGGCAGCTAACTCAAGAATATCTTCCACTTAATAATGTTTGTATGATAATCTCCCGTTGAAAAAAAAAATGCTGTTATATTAAAGTGGTTAACATAGTTGTTCATGGTAGGGCACAGTGGCCCTTTTTTTTGGCGTCTGCTTCAGGATGAAAACAACCCGCATCAGTGAGGTTGCGGGTTGTGGCCGGGCTCGACTCGCTGGTCCTCCCACTGGGGGATGAAAGGACACGAAGATCGAAAAATCTGCATTTTTTCAGTGACTCAACGGTCCCCTGGCTTTCCCTGGGTAGGGAAGCCCGAGGTCTAGCCTTCTCGGATAAAGGCGAATATATTTCGGAGGTTCCGCGTGTACGTTAGGCACGTTAAAGAACCCTTGGCATTCAAAATCTATGAAAGAGTAGGCTGTGTTCCGCTGTCCGGGCAAAAATTTCCAAATTCCAAATTTCTACCCACAAAAACTCTCACCAGAATCAGGCAGCTCATTAAAGCGAGATAATCCTACTATCTCAGGATTGAAAGGCTTAAGAAAAAAAAATTAAATAAATAAATAGTTGTCCATAATACCACTAAGTATGCTTAGCAGGGGACCAATTAATGATAATTTTAAAAGCTTCTGCAGACAAAATATTGTCACTGTTGCCTCTTTCAGTTGAATGATTCCTAAATTAAGATAGCTCAATGTAGTAACACATAATATATGATCTCAAGAGATAATGATCTGCCTTTGACTATAGCAATCTGCTGTCAGTCAGTAAATTCACTGTTAAAGATGATGCTGGGGTTAGTAGTCTGACATAATAAAGTTATATACAGAAACATTTTGATGACAATTATTTACTAAGTGTTATTGTTCGTGCAATCAAAATAAATGTTTAAGACATTTGCGCCACAAATTTTATCGAGAAGTAGCTGTTGAATAGCGGGAATAATAAATTCTCAACTGGCCCAAACTTTGTCATGTTTATTTCGATGTTCTGTCTATCTACTACATTTCTACGTGTCGCATATGGCAAAAATGCTCCTGGAAAAATGTATCATCTCTGGTTCTGAGTTATACTGCAGTATCTTGTCGATTATACTCATGTTATGACAATTTCTGTTTGGGCAGTCAGAATGCCGATTAAGGGCGGTGAATTTGAAAGCAAAAATCATATTTGATAAGATCTATAGTCTAATGAAGGTAAAGCACACAAGATTTTCCTATGTCTCAGCTCTTTCTGTGAGTTCATGTGGTAATGTGGTAGGTATATCTTTGTATTATCAAGAACAACGTCTTCTCTGTCGGACTTCAAGCTATTAACTTTCTTCTGCTTTCCTCTTTTTATTTCTCCCTTTATTGTTACTTATTTCTCTTTCTATATATATATATTTCTCTCTCTCTCTTTCTTTCTTTCTTTCTTTACTATTTTCCTTTCTTTTATTCTTTTTTCTTTTTTTTTCTTTCTTTCCTCACTTTACTTTTACTTTCATAGCTTTGTTTCCTTTCCTTCGCAAACCACTGGATGTATATAGTGATAGGCCGTAAAATCTTTACGAATCTCTGTATATAATCGTGATACAATCACATTGCTCATTGCAGCAGTAAGTATTAACACTAACATAAATTATGTGGTTGAATTTCGAGAACAGATTAGCTGTAACAAGTTCACTCACATAGCCATAGATTTATAACACATAGCATCCGACCGATGAAAGATGATTTTTCAGTTCTACTTGATTTAGTAGTTGTTTTGCTTGTGAGTGCGAGTGTGTGTGTGTGTGTGTGTGTGTGTATTGACTTACCTGGGGTTGTGAGGTGAAGACCCTACATCTGGGACATTTCGGCATGCAAAAATGAAGCAGCTTGTCCGGACTGCCGTGTGCGTTGTGTGTGTGTGTGTGTGTGTGTGTGTGTGTGTGTGTGCTTGCGTCCATACATATGCGTCCATGCATATGTGTGTGTGTGTGAGTGTGTGTGTGTGTTATGTTATATTTTCTATTCCTTCTCCATCCCCCCCTCCAACCCCTCTGAGTGACAGCGTTCTTGTCAGTACCAAAGATAGCATATTTATGATCGTTGCTCATCATGTCTCTTGAGAAAAGAGTGATGAGTAAGTTTTTGTTTCTCGTCATCACCATCACTGTGTGTATTATCATCTACAGAGGATTTTCTTTTTTTTTTTTTTCGTCGTCCCTTACAAAGAGATCCATAGTAATGAGCAAGGTCAGGGCAGTCACTGGATTACACAATAGCCCTCCTTCGGTCGCGAAGATCAGAAACTTAGTTCTGCGGTCATGTCAAAAAAAAACATCATACAAAGTGCTGTACCAGACTGGAGGAGATGACGAAGACAGAAGAAAGGTAGGGAGGATAACATCAAAGAGTGGACAAACCAGTCTCTCGTGTAATTCCGGAGAACAGAAGAAGACCGGAGCAAATGGGGAAGAATTGTCAAGTCATCTGTGGTATCCCTACAGTTCTCCAGGGCCTGAGGGCTTCAGTCAGTATTTTTGTGTATGTGGCCTTTCAATCCCTAAGAACGTATATGACCTTTCAATCCTAAGTGCTCCTTTGTTTTTAGTGAGAAGAATTTTTGTGGGCAGAAATTTGGAAGTTGGAAATTTTGTCCAGACTGCGACATCTCCGTCTACTCTTCACCCGATTTTTAACTGTCAAGGGTTCTTTAACATGTCCTAACATACCCACGGGATCTTCGAAATGTATTCTCCCTTATCTGAGTATGCTAGACATAGGGCTTCCCTACACAAGAAGTCGGGGAATCGTTGGGTCAATACAAAAAATGTAGGTTTCAATTTTCGTATGTTTCTCATCCTCCAATTGCAGGATCCGCTAGTTGAACCCGCGACCCAAGATGTGAGTTGTTCACCATGGAGCAGGCGTCAAACTACAAGGCCACGGCGATTCCCCATCCCCTCCCCGTTTGTCAGTCCCCTTTTTCATGCCGGCTTAACGGAACAACAAAAAAACTTAGTGTCACTACAAACAGGCGAAAATTTTAGAGAGATGAAAACAATGCCGTCTTCATCGTGTCGAAGTGGTGAAGTTTTCGAGATTTGATGTGCAAGTTTTGTGCTTGAATGCCACACTACAATATGGCGAGTATGATTCAGAAGAATAAGATTTCTGTCTTCGTGAAAGCCAAAACATTTAGTAATAAAATAGTGAATTTCTGTACAGGATCTTGAATGTCAATATATAACGAGTGTTAACTTGTAGTGAACATGATCCTCTCAACTCTACTTAGCTTTAAAAATTCACTATGTAGCAAACTAGTTAGATTCTAGAGATGCAGAAAAATCTGCATCTTTGAATATAACCATGCAGTCTAACGAAACGGTTAGATTCTAGTAGATATATAAATACTGATTTTTTTTTTTCACTGCACGGTAACAAAACGGTGAACGTCTAGAACTGTATTAGCCTACACCTTGTTTTTATAAATGTCAATGACTACGCAATAAACGCCACACAGTTCTAGAGTTGTAACAACGTTGCTTGCTATGACTTTCACCATATTATTATGTGTAGTGCTACAAAAATATTAAACTCCGTGCTGTCATTGCTCGCGCACCCACTGACACCGGGCAGGTCGGCTGGTACACTTATGATCAGTTACGTAGAGATTACCTTGAGGGTTTTACCTAGCCAGCTCCAGTCCGGTTAGTGAGAAGTCACTTTGATCCCTTTATCAGATGAAACCACTTAATCGGTTTGGTAATCTGTAACTTTGTGGGAATTTAGTGCCCGTATCTCGGTAATACACACCACGGAGCAAAAACAAAATTTTAAAAAAGACCTTCAAAGGTGTTACGCAATAACAGATCCTTTTGAGATCAAAGTCAAATTTTATCAACCTATGTCAACTGAAATTTTTAGAAAGGAAATTTGTGGTGATTTTCCAGGCTTGTGAATGTTAAGTCTGAGAGAAGGAAGACGTTGAATATCTGAATACTGGACGAGTTGCTTGAAAAAGGTCTTCCCGACAAAGCGGAATTTCTCTTAGAAGAACCACCGCGTATCGTGCTGTTTATGGTGCTGACAATGGAAGGGGGCGTGGCATTTGGCACCAAGTCAATTATCCTGCCCCATGCTCTTAATACATTCACACCCAGTGACCTGGCTATATGTGCTGGCCTCTTTATCTTTCTCCTCCCCTCCCTTAACGGGCTTTCATTTATTTTTATTTACTTTTTTTTTTCGTCTTCCCTTTGAAAGAGAGCGAGAGAGAGAAAACAAAAGCATGAATGATGCTCTTTCTACTGAAAATATTTCTGAATGCATACATTTACGCACAAACACGTACACTCAAGCGCTGCGACGGGAGAGAGTTGAAGGTTATAAAAACAGTGTCCGACTATAACAAACCGCCAAACCGAATTCGGGACAAATTGTTACATTACATTGGTTCTTTGCAACAAGGATGGAAGTCGTGACAGAAAGAGGCTTTCCTGGGCGACTCTAGTGGTAAGAGTTTCTCTTTCAAACTGCATTTTTAGAGGGTGTTACTTCTGTCTCAATGTTATTGCTTTTCTATTTATTATGGATATATGAAATGGAGGCTGTATGTAGATCTAGTGCCACATGTTCATATAATAATATATTCATTGTTAGCCTGTAAGCTTGCAAAGAAAGTAGAATCATAGCCATTGAAAATGTAAATCTGTCACCAGGATATATACATATGTACATGTATTATCAGCTGTCAGAGCGAATATCATAATATTGGAAATGTCTTTCACTGTACATAAACCACGTAATATCTTTTTTTAAAAAATATGAATGCCTTTTCTGTCTTTTTCTTTAGATCGAGAAAGGTTGAATGGATATATTTAGAAAAAGAGGGGGACGAAAGGGTGGGGGAGGGGAGGCGTATTATGTTTTCTGAACACACATCCGCATTTTCATTCATAAGTAAGATAACTGACCTCAGATAAGCTTGAGATTATTCTGTTAAAAGGGAAAGGGGGGGGGGGGGGGGGTCCTGGAGGTGCTTTTTTTTTTCTTTTTCAAAATAGACCCTTT
>JBCEWB010109580.1:0-11854 GCA_039654565.1 Peronia peronii
ATATATTACTTGTGGTCCTCTATATATCAGATTTAGTGACATAGTATCGTTTCTTCATTCTGATATACTGGACGTACACATTGATTATAGCCTTGCCCAGAAAGTCGTGGATAACAGAGTTAAGGTTTTGATACTTTTCTCCAGACATTGATTTTCTGAGGATTTGATACGACATATAAAAACAGTGACAAATGTTTAAACCTCGTTAACTAAGCAACTTTGGGGCACAATCACTTTCGGTCTAATAATAACATTGGCCATTGAAAGTAATAAAAATTGTAATACTTGACGTGCTGCAAAGGTGAAAACTAGATGCAGTCTAAAGCCATGAGCTGCTTGCTTGTATACTTGTTTAAAAAACTCACAAGATTTTCCGACTCCTGACGTTTTGAACATTGCTGTATAGACAGCTGTAGGCCAACAGCCTGAGGTTTGAGGGACATATATCATTCTAAGGCCCTCTGTCTCTGGAGAAGATATATAACAAAGTCATTTACGAAACATCTAAAGCATTGAATCTCGCCCCATGTCTGACACATTTAGCAATAAACTTCGCCAATTATGCGTTATAAATGCACATGATTTGGAACTGATTATACTCAAGAGTTTATGACTGAAGTTGGAATTTTACTACATGCTGCCACTTTTTTTGTTCACCCTTTTAGATAACCTACTGCAAGTGTACATGAAATGTGGCTGAAACATTTATATCGATGCCCGGGAAAGCAACATTAATATTTTCTGGCGTAAAGTTTTTTTTTTTTCATTCCTAAAATACCCTCCTTGGGAGCCTTGGGTATATAAGTAGGTTCTTTGCTCCCATCTGTAGGCGGCGAAAGCCCGGCCGTCGGTGGGATGTCTTCCATGTAATGCCATCCACGATGTTTCAGGGGTGACATCTCTCCTCTGTCCGTGCTCGTGTCTTCTGTCCCGCTCTCTTTTGTCTCTTCTTCTTTTACGACCGCCATAAGTACCTAATCCAGTGAAAACATAGGTCTGCAGACTGTCCCGCCACCAACACACTGCTTAGACCTGGCCTTCCTCTGAGGCGGGCGGGTAAATAAGGCCCAATTTTTTCCAATCGGTCGGGCTCTGTGTTCCTTAGCGGGGCGGGACTTAGGGTCAATTATGACGAGACTTGTTTGCGTGTCCGGTCGGGAGTATATCACTGGAGTAGCCCTGGCACAGTCAGCTCTGGATATCCGAGCATTATGTGTCCCTTGTTGGACTCGGTGGCGGGTGGGGCGCTCTGGTTATGTAGACAAAAACAAAAACCCTCAAATGGATAATAAATCTAAAACTCCTTCCATCCCAATCCCCGACCTTTACGAAGAGTCCTGACAGGACAGCGCGCCCACGCCGTCCAGCCTGGCAAATAAAAAAACACAGTTTGGATGGGGCCGAACTGTCCCCATCCTTCTCCGGTAATAATCAAAGGAATTATTTCAAGCGCTTTTTGGTACACAAACGGACAAACCACTGAAAAACTTTGTTTTTTTTTAATATATAAAAACCGTATGCGCGGTCACTGGTGGAGATCAAAGCATCTCCAAACTGCATTCTGGCGACCTGCTGGTTGAATGCAAGGAACACCGCCATTCAGAGGCACTGTTGAAAGCCAAAACCTTTTTGGATGTGCCCATGAGTGCGACGCCTTGCAAGAGCCTGAACAGCTCTAGAGATGTCATTAAAAGCCGAGATTTAGATGGTTGCCCGGAAAAGAAATAGTCGAGGGCATTGCAGGAGTCACTGACTCTCGGCGTATCAGCATCTGCTACGGAGTTCAGAGGATTACTACCAGCACCACCATCCTGGCAGTCGATACACCAAGACCACCGGCAAGCATCAAGGAGGGATACCTTCAATTGATAAAGTTCAAAACTTTTGCTCAAGTTGTAAAAAAGAGCACAATGAGCGTCGGCAAAGACGCTCCTGGACCATCAAGCGTGAACATGACAAAGGATTCCAATGGAGGCCCTTGCAGGAGGGGATCCACTGAAAAATCCAAAGGTTTCCAGAGACGCTCCTCACAGGCGAGGGTCTCTGGTGCCGGAATGAAAACCTCCAACAGGTTTGCCGCCCTGGCAAATTATTCTTTTAATATGGAAAACCGCGCCTTCCATTTCCCCTGTCTTCTCCCTCCTCTCCACACCTTCTAGTTCCCTTGGCCCGTCTCTCCCCGCCACTCCCTCCTACTCCCATTGCCCTCCAGAACAAATCCCTCTCCCGGCCTCTCCCCCCTTCATCTACTCCCCATTCGCCGGTCACAGCTAAGGACATTCCAAGGAAAGAGAAGTCCTCAACCAAACATTTAAAGAAGATGGAAGCGACACTGGCTTCCAAAGACCCAAAATAGAACGGTATGGCTGGAACTAGGAATTGCCTCATCCAGTAGAACTGCAAAAGCCTCAGCGCAAATTTTCTGGAGCTGCAACAGCTGATGACCTATCATCAGCCTGCTGCGATCTGCTGCAAGAAACCAAACTGTCGGCTGAGCGACCGGCTATACCTCGTACGCAACTATGGCCACGGCACCGATGGATTGGGCGGAGGAGTCTCTGTCTTTATTCCTGGCAGAGTTCTCCATCGACCCATCTCACTCAACACCCACTACAGGCTGTGGCACTCACCTTGACTACTCACAGACCCATCACCGTCTGCTCTATCTATCTGCTTCCTTCAGAAATTGTCACTGCTGTTGATTTCACTCTCCTTTTGCGGTAGCTTCCTGCCTCATTTTGTTCTGCTCGGGGATTTCAATGACCACAATTCCCTCTGCGGTAGCTCTTACATCAACCCGAAAGATAAAGAGATCGAGAGGCTGTTGTCGAACTCCGGTCTCTACCTTTTCAACGATCCAGTCCGGACAGAAATGCATCCGGCGACTGGATCGCTTTCCAACATCGACCTTTCTTTGTGTCACCCTTCCCTCTCCACAGACTACTCATGGTTGGTCATGGATAGCCTGCAACGGATCGGACCACTTTCTGATCTGCTTGGTTCAGGATCTCCCGGTAACAGCCACCATGCCGAGACGCTGGACCTTTGCCCGGGCCGACTGGGCACAGTTTACAGCGCTCTCATCCACCCAGCTAATTCCCAGTGCACAATCGAGCAGTTCCAAGACACTTTTGGAAATTGCCAAAGCCTGTATTCCGAAGACCTCCGCAGCTTCCAGCAAGGACAAGCCCTGGTTCACGGAAGACTGCAAACGGGCCATACAGGCCGCGAAAACCCTGTAGCGGTCCAGAATTGCCAAGATTAAAACCAGACGATCCATCAAGGAGAGAAAAAAAAAAAAAAAAAAGAGATTAACAATCTTCTAGGAATAGTCTGGCAGATGATCAAAAAGTTCAAAGATACCGCTCCATCTCCTGGATGCCAGCACCTTGTGAAGAGTGATGGCTCCCTCGCCAAAGAGGAGGAGGATGTCGCTAATGAAGTCGGCGCTGCTTTTGCGTCGGACTCCTCCAACCAGCACTACTCTGCCGTCTTTCAGAAGTACCAGGCCAGTGCCGAGAAAAAAAGGGTCAATTTCACGACCCCTTTCTCCGTCGGTTATAACGACCATTTTCTCCATGAACAAGTTGCAGTCTGGCCTCCGGAGTGCTGGTAACACCGCTTCGGGCCCGGATCAAATTACAGTCAGATCCTCAAACGTCTCCCGCCGGAGTCTCTGACCTGTCTTCTGACCCTGTTCAACCAGCTGTGGTCCACAGGCACTTCCCCGCCATTTTGGCAGCAGGCCATCGTAGTGCCTATTTTCAAGCCCGGCAAAGACCACACTAATCTTTCCAACTTCAGGCCCATCGCCCTTACCACTTGTCTGTACAGCTGTGTAAGCTGATGGGGCGGTTGATGAGTAATCGCTTAAACTGGGTTTTAGAGGAAATCAGTGTCTTTCGACCTTTCAGTCCGGCTTCCGAGTAAATCGCTCCACGACAGACCATTTCGTCTGCCTGGAGACGTTCGCTCGAGAAACCTTTCCACAGCAGCGACACGTGGTGGCGATCTTCTTCGACCTGGAGAAGGCCTTCGACACTACGTGGAAATTCGGTATATTTTGAGGGATTTGCATCGGCTGGGTTTCCTTGGTAATCTTCCCACTTTCATTCGGAACTTCCTGAGCGGACCACACTTCAGTGTCCGCCTGAGTTCTACTCTTTCTAATTCTTTTGAACAGGAAAAGGGAGTTTTGCAGGAACGCACCACTCGCCCACACTGTTTAATATCAAAATCAACTCCATCGCACATCGGCTGAGTCAGGGAACCAACTGTTCCCGGTATGTAGATGGCTTCCTCAGCTGCTGCAGGACCCAGAGGATGCCTACCATTGAGAGACAACTTCAGGCAACCTTGGCACCCTCCAGGGGTGGACGGATACAACGGCTTCATTTTTTTTTTTGTACGCAGAAAACTGTGGCCGTTCGTTTTTGCAGAAAAAAGACTACGTTGCAGGGATCCGGATCTGTTTCTCGCCGAGAAACATCAGACCCCTGTCAGGATGAGGCCAAATTTCTGGGTGTGATATTTGATTTTTTTTGTTTTTAAACTGACCTTCATTCCCATATCAATCACCTGAGGACTACCTCCTTTAAAGCACTCAACTTACTTAAGGCGCTATCAGGTGCGAAATGGGGTGCTGCTTCTGAACCGTTCCCTTGTCCGCTCTGAACTGGACTACAGTAGCATTGTGTATGGTTCAGCCAAGCAATGCCTCCTCCAAAATCTTGGTACTGTCCACTACCAAGCCCTTAGACTATCCCTGGGGGTATATTGCACGTCTCCAGTAAAGTGTCTATACGTTGCGGCCAGTGAACCCTCTCTCCGAGACAGAAGGGACAAACTGTAGCTTCAGTACTGAGTCAACTAACAGTCATACACATTCTATTAGAATACGCTGATTTCAGAGACGTCTCGAGTCGCTCTCTGAAGGATCTATTTAGCAGAACAAAGTCACAGGCCATCTTGGGCTTTTTGTGCCAAGTTGACTTGTACGTCAGAATGCAACATTACCACCATATATAACTTGATAAGCATACGGCGACCCACATAGGAAGCCGCATATTTGCTTATATCCGTCCTTTGTTAGTTTCACAATATATTATTTGATTGTCCAAATTTATGCATACGTTTTGATATTCCTTTAACTACCGGTGAATGCGTCGTTCATGCAGTATTGTACTTTACATACTTGATCAGCTTTTTTGACGTGTAAACGTATCTTGCCGTGTTTGGCACAATATAGCGGTCGCTAATGTGCCATTAAACCTTAAATGAACAAATAATCCCTTTTTTTTTTTGTAATGAGATATTTATTTAAACTGTATCATTCCTTTTTTCCTAATCATTTCCTCAATTTGATATTCAATTCATCACATCAAATATCATGAGAGAACTAAGGAAACAAACACTTTGCATAGAGATATTTCAGTATTATTTTCTGTTTTTACGCAGGATCTAGAGGTAGATGACGTCATGATTCTGGATACCATTGATGAGGTGATTTCTTGTTTATTTTGAAGATAACTGTTTAGAAAGTGGAACGAAGATAATGTTAAGAGTCTGTTCCTTAACAGTCTGTTTCTCATTAGAGATACCAATGTTAATGTTTACAATATGTCAAAACGAGGTAACACCTACAAGGCGTAAATATACTGTAACAATGGAAGACTACTTGTTCAGACAGTATTTTAATAACATAATCATTATATGGCATTTTGATGGTAAGATGAAGTCGAATAGGTTCCTAGAAAATGTCAGGCTCGAAATAAAACAACAACAACAACAACAAACAGAAAAAGAAAAAGAACAACAAACATTATTGATAAGATATTGAATTAGGAAAACGAAAATATTGACAAAATTAACTGAAGGTGCATTAACCCTGCCTCTGTAGTTTTATGTATCTGTATGGTATTGCTGTCTTACTCTTGTTTTTATGCTGGTTCATTTATATTACAGACGACAGGGACGACTCTGTAAATTATCACTCTGGCCAGATTCGTTATAATTGTTGTGGTCATGTTGTTGCTATTGTTCTGTTGCTGTGTAGCTTAAACTGACTGTGTTAAGCTCTCTATGCTGATATCTTGTAACATCCCGAGAGAAGATTCTTGCAGATAGATTGTTGCTGAATTTTGCCGGCGAAGACAAAATAACGCTTCTCTCAGAAGAATGCTGTTTCATTTTCGTTGAGTATGATAACAAGGATGATAGTATTAATAATGATGACGTATGATGTATGCTTCAGGATATTGTTTTCTTATGTACAATCATGTATTACAATAATTTGTTAGCTGTAGGTGACAATCTTTATTCTTTTTTTCAAGGTATGCGAAATCGTGATGAGGAAAATAACACTGGTAATGACGATTCAGCATATTTATTTCAGCTTACGTATTGTTTCTTTATCTTGACATGTTAAGTTGCCAATCAATTGACAACCTTTGTATTAGTTCTCTAGATATTCCTGTGAAATGATGATAATGATCATAAAATAGACGAAATGTTCTCTCACCTTATATTTGTACTGTCACTTTATATTTATATCTCACCTGTTACAGGTGTTTGTTTGGGTTGGCAAAGGAGCAAATGCCATAGAAAAGAAAGAGAGTCTACAAACAGCTATGGTAAGTCCATTCGTATTGAAATTTTCTACAATATCCTCTACATAACGTAATATGAAATTTTTCATGTGGGTTAACAGCAACAATGAACAAAACAAATGCCATAATGTTTGTTTGTTTGTTTGTTTGTTTTTTTATACTGTCTCTCTCCTTCATTTCAGTCATGTTTTTCTCTGTCGGTCTTTGTCTCTCCTTTTCTTTGTCTATATACATCACACACTTATTCTTTCTTTCTTACTTCTCTCTACCCTTCCCTCCTCTGAACTCCTCTCCCTCTCTTTGTCTCTCTTTCCCTCTCTTTCCTTTATTTTCATAACACTGAAAATACTTCTAGAGATAGGTCACCTTCCATCAGAGACATTTGCACCTTATTTAAGATATAAACACGTACTTTACCTTGTTCCAATACATACATGACAAGCATGTTGTTTTAAATATGCTTGTGCAGTGCAAAGAAAAAAGTCTAATTTAACCGGCATGTAAAATAGCACGTATTAATAACGTTGTAATGTATTTCAAAAAAGTCCTCTGAATGATGATACACTTGCTGCTTTATTTACACAGGAGTACATTAAGAGTGATCCAACAGGACGAAATCCGGACAATACGGTTATATTGCAAGTGAAGCAGGGACTGGAACCACCCAACTTCACTGGCCATTTCATGGCTTGGGATCCAAACAAATGGAGTGTGAGTTGTGTTCCTTTATTGATGTTGTTGCTGTTTTAATATTTTCCAAATTGGGTACCTCTGTGCTACAGTAACATCCGTAACAGGATGTGATAAATCGCGACAGATTGGAAGTAACAAAAACTTCATGGTAAGATTTATCCACACAAATGGAATGTAAGTTGTAGTTTCTTTGTTGTTGTTTTTTATTTGTTTCCGTTCTCTTCAACCTGTATTTGTCTTTCCAACTGCAAAAGCTGTAATAGAAAGAGGGTGAATTGTGATAGATTGGAAGGGGAGAGAGACTTCATAGTAAGATAATAGAGCCTTTTCTTGCATGTCAAATTTTACAGCAATTTCCCATGAATGGCAATTCTTCGGAAGTACGAAGTAATATTTGGAACTTATCCTTAATTGAATATGTCACAGTGCATGCACACTCGTCATTTTCATTATTCCAGGAGGAGAAACTGCAGCTGTGATAAGCAGAAGAGTAATGGAACTCGTCGTATCATGAACGAAGTTATATAAATTTACTTTAAAACTTTTTTTTTCATATATACAGCAAGGCAAAACTTACGAGGATCTCAAGCGAGAGCTAGGACAAGAGACAGTGAGAGCTACCTCAGTGGAGCAGGTATGGCTTGACATGGTGACATTTAGTTTTGAGTTATAGTTTATAAAATATCTGTTTTATTTTTATTGAAAGACTTCTTAAGATTGAAGTGCTTGTTATGAAAATAGAAAAGGGGAACCTTTAAATCCATAACTATTTTTCAATTAATAAAGCATTAAAATTTTTTGCTCGATACAGGAACTGGCCGACTACAACAAGAAACATCCATATTCTGAGTTAATTAAAAGAATGCCACCCAAGGGCGTAGATCCTACCTGCAAAGAGGTGAGCTATCTTTGATTTCATATGTCACATCTGGATTATCAGATTCCCTCATTTTATATCCAGTGCTTTTATTCTAGATTACAAGATGCATGTATTTCAGTTCCCAAGAAACCTGCACAAAATGTTATAGATATACCACAACTGGATTAATTTCTTATTCAAGATTGGTCTCTTATCCAGAAAGGCTTCTTCCCTTTATGATTCTCAATAGAATGTTTGCTGAAGGTCTATCGTAGTACCGTTAAAACAAGTTTTCTGAACATGTTTCTTTTTTTTATATTGTTGGTGCACTTTGTGCTGTGAAGTGCACTTAATTCTTTATTATTATTATTATTATTATTATTATTATTATTATTATTATTTGGATATAAGTTAAATTACTCTGTCAGCACTGCCTTTGTTCAGTTCACTATTTCCTGATTTTTCTCCCAGACAAAGATATAAACATACACAAAGTCGTGTTATCAAATATGTCTACAACTATTTTTATTGCCCTCAGATG
Organism: Peronia peronii; assembly: GCA_039654565.1. Taxonomy (NCBI): domain Eukaryota; kingdom Metazoa; phylum Mollusca; class Gastropoda; order Systellommatophora; family Onchidiidae; genus Peronia; species Peronia peronii. The sequence continues at coordinate 8,702 of JBCEWB010109580.1, forward strand.
TACCTGACTGAGGAAGAATTCTTCAAAATCTTTAAGATGACCTACGATGACTACTGTGACCTGAGACCTTGGAAACAGATAGCACTGAAGAAGAAAGTTGGACTCTTTTAAACTCTCTCAACGCCGATACAGAATAACAGTTACCGTGCCTTACGAAAACTTACATGGTGTTAGATATGCCAACGCGAGATACACTGTCTCATCCTGGTTGTTTCTATTCTATGTTACTCAGACTTCGAAAAAGAATACAAAGATAAAACACATGGACCAAATTAAAGCCATTGCATCCAACAGACCAAACAATTGTTGTAATAATGGTAAAACATATGTTAGAAATCGGCAAGTTGAAATGAATGCGATGGTAGATTCCTCTGTATAAATAACTGTCTGTAGGAAAAAAGCACCACCTGTTTTCTGACAAAAGATTTCTTAACTAGGTCAATCACATCAGTTATAAATAATAAATAATGCTTCATTGTCTTTACACCAGGAGATAGTAGACGAAATAATAATGCATAGTGTCTGGGTGCTATCTTTGATACAGCCTTCACTTATAAAAGAAAGAAGTAAGACTTAATGTATGCAAATCTCTCATTCATAGAAAAAAAAATTGTTGAATTAATAATACATATTTTTTCATGATCTACTCAAGGAGCAGACGTTTTTCTTAATAATGATAAAAACAGATCTTTTTTTTTTTTTTTTTTGTTCATATTCATAAATAGAAAAATCATTGCATGCTGTCGGGTGCCTGATATTTATACCGCTTGTTAACATAAATGATACTATATGATAATTTTTTGTGCTGCGCTCAGATGAGTATTTATTGATTGTTCGGTTTCCTTTTAAACGCACACGGATCAACTGGTGATGCACAATGCGCTTAACCTAATCAAATGATAAATGTATCAGTTCTATTGATAGTGTTTTCTGTATTCTTCTTTTTGGCATATGATATTATTTTATATATATTACTTATACCTTAAACAGGATCTATCGCTAACTGTAAATCAAACCCTAATCATAACCTTCCTGAAGCTACTTGGTCTGATGTGCAACTTCCTCCCTCTGAAATTTCACGTCTAGATCTGGACTCTACAATGTCCAGTCCACTGTCTGGGATCAAATCAAATCAATGCAATTTGATTGGTCGAAAATGAAACTCTGGTCGCAATGGGTCACTGAATCTATTTCTAGGAGTCAAGGACTTTCTAGCTGGCGGTCTATTTGTTACTTGCCTGTCTGTCAACTTGTGTGTACATTTTCTGACATTTTGTATACATGTTTGTCAGTAATCTTTAAGTCTTTCTGTTTGTGTCTATGTTGTGCCTATAGTTTATGTCTAAGTAATGCTTACTGGCTCTCACGAAAAGACTTACATTTGGATGATTTCGACAGGAGCTAGAGTCAAGAGTGTTCTCTTTTCTACATCCGGAATCAAATAATTTGTACATATCCTTATTTCTAAGATATCATGTGTCGATTTTGCAATTTTGCATCAAGTAACACAATATGGAGGTTTCCAGTTTATCAGTTCTATACCAAATTATTTTTTTTCCATGAAAGAGAACGTGGAGCAAAATAATTATCTTCACCAGCCATTCCACATATAATGTATGACTTAAGCAATACAAAAACTATTGATGGCGTATTCTTTTTTGTAGTAAGACTCATTCCATTCTCAAACTCTGGTGGTTTCAGTTATTCTAACTAATTTCCCTCATTTTAAAAGCGCTGAAATTATGATTTGTGCAGAGTTCTGGAAAGGCTACATCTTTTTACAGACAGTCTCTGTCGACTGGTTTTAATGTTGTCTTAGTTTTTTGGGGGTTTTTTTCCTACAAAACCTTTCAGCCACCCAAAGGAAGCTATCTCGGCTGGCAGTCTATCTGTTGTCTTAGTTTGTTTGTTGTTGGTGTGTTTGTTTGTTTGTTTGTTTTCACATATGTGCATATAATTTGGACAAGGTGGTTGAAACAATAATATAGAAGTATAAATCAATTCATAAAATGCCTTTCTCTTCAGTCTGGGAATATGTACTAGTACGCAAATTTTCAGTTGCTGAAATCAGCACAAAATAATTATTTACAGGTGTGAATATTGATCTGTAATTACTTTTGAGGCGGTATGCTTGTATGATCTAAAAGTTGCTCTCAAGTGAAAAGAATCAGAGAGACTTGATAATTTTATCATGTCTTATAACTTTTTGTTATCGTAATTTTATGTTAAAACAACGTCATTCATCTTTATCAGCATGATTTTATACTCTTTTCTTTCCATGTTTACTGTGTATAATCTGAACTAATCGTTATCAAGTTCTGATGTTTTCAAATATATTTTATTTTTTAAAGCAAATGGTTGTAAACAATAACCTGCACCTTTGTTGATAATATCACACAATAAATAAAGACAGTCTAAACAATAAAAAATAAAATAAAAATACGTTTCACGAGTTTTGGTCTTCAAGGGAGATTTACGTGCTTCTCTTGCTGTTCACCTTAAAAATTAATCATTGCTTGCTTTCTGTAGCCCCCATTTTCTTAATCATCTGACTAATTTCCTCCTCGTCACTTTTTCTTTCTTTTCATTCACTATTTACTGATTTTTCAGTTTGCCTTCTATCCACAAAATATTAAATGTTCGTTGTGTGTCTGTGTCTGTCTATTTGTCTTTCTGTGTATCTGTGTATTACAGTACCTTGAGTTGCTGAGAAATCCAGACATCTATTCGTCCCTGAGATTTTGTCTTTACTTTTCTCATAACTTGCAGGAGCTAGGTCAAAGAGTTATTCATAGATCTGAAGATAAATATTTCCGGTAGTCAAAAGGTCGAGTCTGTTATTTATTGAAACAAATGAACTTCAGATTTGACTATTATTATTTGTTGACTTTGTGGTTGGTACACACATTACTGAGTCGTACAACACTCATTGACTAAGCTGTCGTCTCCTTATGCTCGACGGTGCGTTTGGTTGCTCGCGATTGACGCTGGAAACCAGTCGCTTCATGCGCCGCGAGCCGCTAGCGGTTTTCCGAAGTTAGGCACTGTCTCTTATTCCCGTGCGCCAAAATTGTCTCCTTATGCATGAGCGATTTCTAGTTGTGTAACGACGATGAGCGCGGAGGTGTCTGAGAAACGTTATTTCAGTATCAA
>JBCEWB010109591.1:0-11854 GCA_039654565.1 Peronia peronii
GTCAGGGATGCATCTTATGACCAATAGATAGTACATTTCACAATCCAGTTAGTGAGTGAACAGGCAGACATTGTGTCGAGTGACAAACTTCCATTTGATCTTGCTTTGTTTTGGCATTTTAACGGCACATCGACACGATTACGGCTATATTGCGCCTAGCTCCGTGGGATACGTTTACAAATCAAAACGATTGATCAAAGGCTACGTAAAGTATAATACCGTATGGACGATACAGGCCTGATATAGCCATATGGGCGATATGGGCCTAGTACATGTCTAATTTTTCAAGCCGACAACTGCAAGAGGCGTCTCATATAACATTGTGCAATCTCTGCATTCGAAGGCAGCCATTTGCAACGTGGAATCTTCGAATGTCGAGTCATCAACTAGCAATGCAAAGAGGGTTGTGTACAAGTCAGCGAAATCAAGAGATATCTTTTGTGGGAGGCAAAAATTTATGCTTTTACATCAAAATTGCTCTCCATATTTCTCAAACTCTGAATGTCAAGCGCACTTGAATTCGACTCTATAGGGCTGTTAATTTTTGCAAAACTGTTCAAACGCCGAGCCATCACCCAGTAATACAAAAACAGGGCTGCCATAAAGTTCGGTCTTCGTATACCGAGCCATCACCCAGCAATACAAAGAGAAACTACGTGTAAAAGTAAGAGTAAGCGAAACTAAGGAATACATTTTTGCAGGAAGCAAAAACCAGATGTATCAAAACTGCGTTTCACATTTCTCAAACCCCAAATGCCAAGCAGAGCGAGTCTCTGCATTGTAACCGTTTGCAGAGCTCAGTCTTCGAATGCGGAGCCATCACTCAGCAGTACAAAGAAAAGGCTTTTTTAAATAGTGTATCAGCACGATCATGGCCACATCGTCCCTAGGGCTGGGTACAGTTACAAATTGTAAAGGTATATCAAAAGCTCTGTATAAATTTGGATAGTCAAACATTGTACAGCGAAACTAATAAAAGAATATAAGTGCATATGTGTTTGTTGTGCAGCCCGCAGCATGCTTTCCAGGTGATATGTTTCTGATGACGTTTTAAAATTATGGCGTACAGGCCAACCTGTGTCAAACTTTGATCTTGCAACTCCACTATCAAATTATTATTACGAGTCTTCAAGGCATTATAACGCTGAACAAAACTGCCATCGCCATAATCTTTTCTTAGGGTAAATTTTGTAGACAGATCATATGCATATGAGCCCGATCTTCATCCAGCTGTAGAATGGACGATTCATACAGTACAAGACATTCTCCTCACTGGAGATATAACTCACAACCAAACCTTCGCTTGATTATAGAGTATAAATTCAATGATTCATCTTTCACTTAAGTTCAGATCCTCCTACTGTTGAAGCCTAGACAATACTGAGTGAACTGTGAAAATGACAATTTTCCAACGATGTTACAACACACAGCCGAATCTTCATCCAACTGTATGAGTGAAAAACATCTTGGTACATTCATGTCCCTAGTGACAGCTTCTTAAATGACCGCCTGACGCTGTGCACAGCTAAATTAAGTGTTACAAAACAACTAGTTGATGCTTCAAGTCAGCTTGCCAATGGTGACATAACTTACCGCCAGATCATCTTACGTGGAATGTATATCATATCTTATGTCTCTGCTTGACGTTCAGATCAGACCTAAACGTCACTAATCTCTCATGGTATTTCTGCGCAGTAGAGCTGCCAGTGTCATTAAAAAAGAGATGCTTTGTTGTTTGTCTTGGGGTTTAACGGCACATCAGCACGATCATGGCTATAGTGTGCCAAACATGGTAAGATACGTTTACATGTCAAGAAAAAGAGGAAAGAATGGGACAGAAGACAGGAGCAAGGTGAGAGAGAAAAGATATCACCTCTGGAACGAGGAGGGTGGCATTTCATGGGAGACCTCCCACCGATGGCGGGCTTTCACCGCCTGCAGATGGAAGTAAAAACCTTTTTATATACCTCGCCCCCCTCAGGGGACAAAAAGAGATGCGTTAATGGATTTATGTATTGATTTATCAAATATCTTATACCACAGTCCTCTTTCCCAAAATCTCTAACGCGCTGAAAATAGTATACCACTATCTCAAAAAACTGACGATATGTGACAGAACAAATTCCTGTTAGTCTACGTCAGAAAGAGATCTAACAGATCCAACACTAGAGTGTGTATGTAACAAATTCCTGTTGGTGAAACATTGGACTCCGCTGAGTGTGTGAACTGATTCTTCAGCAGCCGTTTAGTGCTACAACTGAGCTAATCATTCAGCTCTATAGTGCATGCTTGCCCTTCTTGCAATGATTCCTTGAAAGTTCAAGTCACAACTTTCAGCCAGTTTGCACGTAATGGTTGAACAATTATTGCAAGTAACAACTCCTCATTGCTGAGACAACGGATCACATAGCCTGATCTTCTCGACTGTATAGTGTAGACTCCGACTGCATAGTGTAAATAACCGTTGGTCGACGGCAGCTTCAAATGACTATTGCCTGCCGAGACCACGATCTAGAGGTGAATGTACATTATCATTTTCCTCGACTTATAAAGGTCTCATTTTTTATATTCCAAATAAGGACGGCAAAAACCGAGAGAGACGAGTGACATGGTGAACAAAGTTGGAAAGTTTTGTACACGATTGACTAGAGAGCTTTGAAGATGGAGAGAGAGAGAGCAAGATACACTTTGATATGATGGAATTCTAGCAATCGGCAGCGATGGAAAATTGGAAGATTAAAAAAACAAGAACATGGAATTGTTGTAATCTACCATTGTAAAAGCGAACATTTTCAATATTTTTGGCAACTGCCGATCGTTGAAAAAAATTTCGATAGCAAATGCCGATTGTTGAATGACATTTCAAAAGAATGGCTACAGAACTGCCACAACCAGTAAGGATGGAAAACCAATTTCAAAAGCATGGTAATGTTCTCACGAGAAAAAAAATTAACTGTATTCTACCAAAAGATGCAATCACTTGGGCATGGCAAATTAAAGTGACTTGTTATATAAATGAATTTCTCTTAAGTGGCACTTTGGACGAGATAAGCTGTTATCTAGAGATATCGTGACCAGCAGATAATTCGTTCTCCACATGGCAGTATTAACGAACACAGTGGTTGATGCTTCTTATGAAACCTGCCTTCTGGTATTTCTGCAGCCACTGGAATTGCGTGATAATGTCTTTAGGTTACATTTTCTCAATGGCGTCGAGTCAATTTACAGCCACATCGTTATCCAATCCCCGAGAAAACAGAACGAATTTGTATTTATTTAAAAAGAACAGACATCTCAAGAAAGCGAGCAAAATTGTTAAGAGAAATCATGGTTACATCGACGGCCTATACCGGAGGGCATGTATAGCAAAGCATAACAATTCCTGACGTATGCATCCATTTTATACTCAACTGAAATCTTCCAAAAGATCTGGGCATTTGTTGCATAAATTATCACATGTACGCGGATGATACGCAACTTTATCAGTCCTTAAAACCATCCAATGCACAATCCCTCGTTGTCACAATTCAGAATTGCATTGATGATAACACCTGGATGACCTCAAACAAATTAAATGAAGATAAAACTGAATTTTTACTGATAAATCCTAGCAACTACTGTCTAGATGCCACAAATATGCCTGGAGCAGGATCTATTATATGTAGTGATAAGGCAAAAAATCTTGGGCTGTATTTTGATTCCAAATTATCCATGGAGGCTCAAACCAATCACATGTGTCAAATGTTTTATGGGCTACGAAGAATCGGCCAAATATCACGATTTTTAAATGAGCAGTCTTAAAATAATATCATTCATTTTTTCAAGACTCGATTATTGCAATGCTCTCCTTAACAACATTACTAATGATAAATAAATTGCAAAGGTTCCAAAACAAAGCTGCAAAACTAGTATTAAAAAGATCAAAGAACATGTCACCCCCATGTTAATTGAACTGCACTGGCTTCCAGTGAAAGCTAGGACTGATTATAAGATCGCAGTCTTATGCTATAAATGCCTCAATAATACTGCTCCTCTCTTTCAAATCATAGAACGTAACACACCATCTAGGTCACTACGGTCATGTGTTGAAATTTTGTTAAAAGTACCACCCAAAACAAAAAAAAAACAAAAAAAACTGGAGAGAGAGCCTGTATAAATTATGCACCAGTGTTATGGAATTCACTTCCAAAATCATTAAGAGCTGCTAGCTCAAGACAATTCAGACGTGGTCTTAAAACCTACCTGTTCAAGCATCATTTAATGTCTCATAATCTCTAGTCTACAAATCATATACACTGCACCATTACATTGTCGATTGACTGGATATTGGAGTGCATGTTTATTGGTGTGCATGTGTGATGTGTATACGGGTGCAAGGTAGTGTTTTTGTTTTGTGAGATAATAGACATGGAATATTTTTTTATTTTATCAATCTGTATTACTTATTTGTACATTCACATTATACTGTGAAGCGTCTAGAGCCACGTGGGATTGGGCGCTTTATAAATGCTCTCCATTATTATTATTATTATTATTATTATGTACGTATTTGCAAGAACTAACGGTGACCGTTACAGAAATTCATTCATGCCATGAGTGACAGTTATACGTTTATGAAGCTGAAACAATACTTCTGAGTCTGCCTTATGCTAGTCGTGATATTTTTGTCCGCATGGGACTCTTAATGTGTTTTGCATATACTGTGTCAACTGTCACTTGAATAGTCTTCCTGAGGACAAAGTTAATCTTATCCTATCTCAGAGCTACTACAAGTTACTCACGTCTGTGATTACGATGGATAACGTACCATCTACAAAAATTTAAGTAGGTAATATATCCTATAATTTTGATGAATGAATGATAATTATATACAAATCTAGATGACTGGGGGAGGGGGGGGGTATATAAGTGCATTATAATTTTTTTGTTTATCTGCTCCCAGATTCAGATCGCAGCTGACACAGGCAACATCATGGCGATGTAAGACGGCATCAAGCAGGCATTGGGCCCAACGCAAAAGAAAACTGCCCCTTTGAAATCAGCTACAGTCGAGGTGATTCAGGACAGTGAACAACAGATCGAGCGCTGGGTAGAGCATTGTACTGAGTTGTACGCACGGGAAAATGTAGTCACAGAAGATGCCCTGAATGCCATAGAATGCCTACCAGAACTGGAAGAGCTTGACAGAGAACCAAGCATAGACGAACTCAGCAAAGCCCTGGATTTTCTTGCCTCTGGCAAGGCACCAGGGAAAGACAGTATTCCCGCTGAAGTACTGAAGTGCTGCAAAGAGACATCAACGAGTTGCATGAAATCCTATGCCTCTGTTGGAGCGAAGGTGAAGTATCACAAGACATGAGGGATGCTAATATCGTCACACTGTACAAAAACAAAGGCAACAGAAGCCATTGCAGTAACTATCGAGGCACATCCCTCCTCACCTTTGTGTTGGGGTTTAACGACACGTCAGCACGATTACGGCTATATTAGGTCAAACACGGATAGATACGTTTACACGTCAAGAAGAAGAGAGGAAAGAACGCGGGACAGAAGACAGTATCAAGGAGAAGAAGAAACGTCTCCCCTGGAACGTCGAGGATGGCATTCCATGGGAGACATCCCACCGATGGCAGGCTTACACCACCTGCAGATGGGAGCAGAGAACCTACTTATAAAACCCGGGTCCCCGCGGGGTCCTCAGCATTGTTGGGAAATCAACACCAGGTCAGACGAAAAGCTCTTCAACCTCTCCGGACTAAAAGCCGAGACCAAAGTACAGCTGAGGTGTCTGCACGGCTTCCTCTTTGCAGACAAAGCTGCAGTAACTGCCCACTCTGAGGATCTATAGCAGCATATGACTCGCTTCAACGATGCCTGTAAAGACTTCGGGCTTAACATTAGCTTGATTAAAACAGAAGTCATGGGACAGGACGTTGACTCTACTCCAGTCGTCAACATCAATGACCACGAACTGAACGTCGCCCATGACTATGTACCTGGGCACGACCATCTCAGATACCCTCTCACTTGACGCAGAGGTCAGCAGGCGCATCGGCACGGCAGCTACACCATGACCAGATTGACAAAGAAAGCATCGAACAACAGAGCGGACGGAACACACAAAGATCCAAATTTACAAGGCATGCGTCGTGAGCACCCTCCTGTATGGCATTGAGACCTGGAGCTTGCGTGCCCGACAAGAGCGGAAGCTCAATGCCTTTCACATGCGTTGCCTCAGCTGCATCCTGAACATCCCCTGGCAGGACAAGGTCCCAAACAGCACGGTCCTGGAAAGAGCTGGATGCACCAGCAAGTACGCACTGCTGATACAGACACATGCGCTGGCTCGACATGTCGTGCGCATGGATGACGGACGGATCCCTAAAGACAACTTCGAAGAGACGCTTGCTAAGAAGCACGAGGCGAAGATGATGGGAAGAAAAGCTGCAGCCCAGGCAGACAGACCAACGTCAGACTTCACCTGTGCCTTCTACTACAGAGATTGCCATTCCCACATTGGGCTGGCCAGCCACACCTGACGCTGTACCAGAAAAATATGCCCAGAGCGCAACTCCATAGTCTTTGGAGACTGAAGGATGCCTACCACTTCTATTATTTTATTGTGGACTAGCGTGGTGATCATAGCAATACAACTATTCACTGGAAACGAACCTTGCGAGTGGTTGGATCGATTGCTACCCCAAAAAATGTATTATTCTAACATCATAATCCAAATACATGCATGTTAACACATGGCAAACGAACGCTGGGCGCAGATTTTTGTATTATCCTTTTCATCTTTAAGTGGCTAGAGTAGAACAAAATTTCGGGAAAAAAATCAGTGCGGAAGTAGGTCAGGTATTTCCCTACGTCATTGAATTACTAACACTACCCAGTACTATTATTTGGAGGTATCTACAATAGCCACGAATTTTAGTAACACATTTCCTACCCGCCCGTAGCAGGGTCAAGCCAAAAAGTTAGGCAAACTTACGGCCGAGGCAAGGCCAAGATCATGGATCAATGGGATTTCCCCCAGGATAAGGGTGAGCTCCATTCCAACCTAATTTTAATAATATTTGAGATTCCACGATCTTCGTGAGAGATTTACTGAGATCTAGCCTGAAAGCCTGACATCCGTCTGCGACTACGGCAAGCGTGCGAGCATTTTTCGTGATACAAAGAAAGCATGGAACAACATTGAGTCATTTAGTTGACGTTACTCTATAACACGTTCGCGGTTTGCCTTGTTTCTCTTTATATTGGAATTTTCAAGTCTAGCCTGACCTCTAGATAGATTCCAACTCACACATGGTATCATGGATAGATCGCTGAATCTCGATCGCCAGTCAGTTTAATAGGAAAGGGGGAAAGAGAGCGGCACTTGGATTGGCCAGTTTGGGGTTAAGAAAAAAATATATCGATTTCCGTAAGGTGTACTGTACTTCCGACAACTGCCGGCGCTGTACTGCAGTGAAAGGGTTAAGAGCCCAACTATTTTTTCTTAACACACTGGCTGGCTGGCTAAGATGGCTCAGTGAGACCATCGCCTGATCAGACTTTTCCATGTGCAATGAAAAATTGTGAGATCTAATCGTGAATATTGCAGAAATTCATTTCAACCATAAGCGATACGTTGTCGATCAGGTTGAGGCAATTTTAAAATGAATCATTTTCAGAACGCAGATCTGACTTCAGAAGGAAGCTTTAATGTGAAAAATCTAATAGGTTTACTTACCTATTCGGTTGTAAGACAAACTTCAAATACCTGCAGGTTAGAGTTCACATTCTGCAGCAGTACAGCGCCGGCAGTTGTCGGAAGTACAGTAAGCAGTCTATGGTGGAACAGTTGCCGAGACAGGAATCCTTGTGTGTACATGACGATGTCATGGATGAATAAATGTAGGCCTGGATAAAGTCCATTCCTTGCACTGAAAAACAATGGTTGAAATCAGGTGCTTCACATTCATAGACCAAGATAAAGCTTTCAACTTTGACGTGTTACGATGTAAAAATCATATCCAGTGTCAAAGTCTTATGAGCTCATTTCACCCGCCTGGTGGCCAGCGAAGTAGTGATTACCGCCTCACAAAAAAAAAAAAAAAAAAGCAGTACGAGTTCCTTAATACAGTTCACTCTATAAATAGATTGTGTGGTATGCATGTTGACTATTTTGAACATTATTACCTATACACTATACCACTGAGATAATCATCTTGAAAATTATACAAATGAAATTTTAATGGGATTGTTTTTGGCCAGTACTATTACTTCTCTTGAACAGACATAAGGTTTGTTGGAGAAACCGTGTAAAGAAGGAAAAAACTCGCTTTTCTTCTTGTCATTTCAAAAACTGATCATAAACTTTTGTGCTTAAATTACGATATGAAGAAAACAGTTTATACAATCTTTTTTGGTGTAATTTCTTATAACGTACATTTCAAAGAGTAAAAGTCATTTATTCTCTCTCTATGTTGCCTGTGCCTGGCAAAGAGAAATGAAGCTGGTCAAAAACGATCCCCACTGAGATCCAAGAGTAAGGATATCTATCAACATGGAATGTCAGATCTGCAGTAGTTCATTAATCTGTGAAATCACTAATTTAAAATCATATGCAAGAGGGATATGACAGACTGCATTATTTATAGCATTAATTAAAGATTATCCTTATAGCCCACTCAAGGGGCATGTCCAATAAGGTACAACAATATAATGCAAACACGTTTCTTTTACACTTTTCCTTTAGTTGTGAACCTTGTACACAATCTCAAAATAGCAAATATGACTGGTGTAAAATAGTTCTACTAGATCTATATCAAAGATATATTTAAAAAAACATTTAAAATACTTATGGACTTGTAATGGACAGAGTCTGAATTTTCATATGGTCGATCAGATACTTGGTTACCTGCTAGCTAAAGTAGCATTGTGAACAAAAGCACCACATACCTTGTTTTACACTCGAGATACAAAGTCTTTCAGTGTTCTCATCCTGTCTCACAATGATCTAACACTAACAAACTACACATAACCTGCCATGTGTGGAAGTGCTCACAACACAGTGTGCTCTGCAATGTAAAAACAAAAAGGCTGGATGTCTAACTCGTGAAAATTCAATGTTGAGAACATCACCCAGTTATCAAAAAGTGTTAAGTGGATTCTGAACTAGTCCACTGGCATGAACACTTGGTGACAGTTTCCCAAATTATCTTATTGCTAATGGTTCGTATTCGATTAAATAAAAATCTGGAAACCTCCGGAGGAGTGTTTGTACCCCTGTTAAAAATCGAACATTCGCCGATGTTTGTTACCGCTCCAATACGAGATCCGACAACAAATTGTCACAGATCCCATGTATGTTTTTCTAAATCAAAGGCAGTGAACAGTTTGGAGTAATAGCTTTGTACCCCCCTACTGAAGTTAGACGGGGCTCTCCAACCGTTCGCTGGGTCGGAACAAATCTATTAACTTACTGTATGGTCCAGACTTGAAACCGCAGACGTCGTCCAGTCAAGTCATTGCCCGTCCTGAAACCCTCTGCTCGAGACTAGAACTGTCATCTGACTGGAGATTGACGGGTGAACAGTCCGAAGGCTCTAGCGTCACTGCCAGTACTGACTGGCAGAAAGAAAATAGCCAGGGATGTTTTCTATACAGTAAACACTGGGGTACACGGGCATTCTGTATATCCTGTCAGTTATGCCGAGTCCTCGTTTATGAGTAAGGAAAAGGGAAAAAAGTGATTTTACTCACAGCAATGTTATAAAATAGAGAATTAAGCAAAATATAATCAACATGATCCAGTCACTTCCCAAAAGCATTTCTTATGGAAGATTGGTGGCAGAGATTGTAATTTTTTCTGATTTTTATTTACTGGGAGGGGGGGGGGGGTGGCGAGAGCAGCTGAAACAGCAATATTTTTAGAGCAGACATCTTTACATGTTGAACTGAGACCCGTCAACCTGTTTTTTTACCATATGTACTATTCAAGATGGCGACTTACTGACCACGTGGATCGGTTTTTCGGTCTCACGCACTCAGCATGAATTTGGAATTGACTTTTTTTTTCAAAGGCAAAGAAAGAATTATTCCAATTAAAGCAAATTTTCTGTTCTGAATATGAATGTGAGAATAAAACATTTTTTTAATGCATCACACCATTCCAAAGCAGCAGTTAACGAATGCATTTGACAGAATGGGAGAAAGAGGGCCTATGGTATACAAAAAGCACCATTGAAGTAATCAGGCATCACTTTCTAATCGGTCTAAAACAAATACTGCTGCCCGAAAATCGAGAATTTCAAGATTGCGGGACTTTCCAAGTGGGTCTCGCATTTCACAATCTTTGCGATCTGCATTTTCTCATCAGAGAGAGGGAAAAGGGCAAAAGATTGGCAACTGTTCCTTGAAATTCATATACACAAGAAACATAAAATACATGAGAATTTAACATTGACACTATCGAGATATTTAACTACTAACCTACCCCAGTGGTTGTGAGACCCATTTTGCTCGCCCCAGCCTCGTCCGTCCGTACCACTCGGAGGTCGTGAGCAAACTGACTGTACTCACTGTGCTCCTTGTGGTGAACTGAGCCCTCAGCCAATGGGCGAACGACAAGTGATCTCGCTCATAGAGAGGTTGAGTTAAAAACACGGACCACAGCCCACCACCACCCCCCCCCCCTCCCCGTCCCCCCACTCACATCTCCAAGTTCATCGTCAGAAAATTTACAAACCAGTCATTAAATTTAAGTTCTTGAAAATGTGTAGCATTAAAAGGTAAAATAGAAGGAAGTGAAAAGAATAATAAAAGCATTAAAAAAAAAAAAGACATAAATTGACAATTATGGGAGCTGTTGTAGACTTTAAGATGAAAAGTATTCACGTTAGTTCTGAATGAACTTCTGGCGAAAAAAAGGAAGATTTTTTCCCTACTGTTCGAGTTGCTTCAGTTTCATTTAATTTAAGATGTTTGAATGGTTTGCACTTTAAATGTTGGCTGTTATTCTCTTTCTCGAATTTGGTCTGTGACATGTGAGTTAAGGGGAGGGGGAGGTCATGTCTTTTATTATTAAAGATAGACTATTTTAACCTTTTCCATCGAATTCGGCATGTTCAAATTAGAGGAAAATAGTGAAAACAAAAGACTTTTTTTATACGGTTGCCATGTCAACGCCGCCATATTGGATTTTGGCGTCTCTAAATTGACTGATTTTAAAATCTATCTCCTTCGTCAAATCTCAACGGAGATTGACAAAACTTGGTGAACTTATTGTTTGATATAATATATAAAAAGTTACATATTTTCAGCTTTTCTTATGAAATGGAAAAGTTTCTAGAAATTTTTTGAAAATGCCATATAACAAAAAAAATCAAATTTCGCCGTTTTTTCATACAAAAAAACCATTTTTCTCTAAAACTTACCAACCGAATGGGCCGCACATACGTAATCATGAAAATGATGTATGCCAAATTTGGTTAGAATCGATTTCGAAACAAAAAAGTAGATAGTAAAAAAACTGTCAAAATACCGGGTTTTGAGAAAAACGCGTTTGAAGTTGTTTTTTTTTTTCCATCGAAAAATGGGAGAATTCTTTGTTCGGCTTTCAGATTCGGAACAACACTTTTTTACATACTAGCCATCTCTCCATAACTTCTGTGGCTCTTGTTGCCGTTTTTCGGCTTTCTGGGCGGATCTTTCCTCGAATTTTGCTCCCTACCCCCCATCATTACAAAGGCTCCCATAGAGTCACTTCCGGGTTCTTGAGAGCCTATATGTTCCCCCCCCCCCCCTATCTTTTTTGTCCAAACCAAGACTGTCTTGACCTTTACTATGGCATATAGTCCACAAC